>JAUIRK010000188.1:0-175068 GCA_030549495.1 Nectonema munidae | reverse complement strand
TTAAATTGCTCCCTTTTTGTGTCTGAATCTGTTTAAGTGCTCCCTGTTTGAGCTTGCATGTGTTTAAGTGTTCCCTGTTTGTGCCAGCCTATTGTTTAAGTCCTCCCTGTTTATGCCTGCCTGTGTTTGGGTGCTCCCTGTTTTTGCCTGCCTGTGTTTGAGTGCTCCTTGTTTGTGTCTGCCTGTGTTATAGGGCCCCATGTTTGAGTGCCTCCTGTTTATGCCTTCTTGTTTTTGAATGCCCAATGTTGGTGTTTGCCTGTGTTAAAGTGTTCCTTTTTTGCGCCTGCCTTTGTTTAAGTCAACCCTGTTTGTGCCTGCCTGTGTTTGAGTGCTCCCTGTTTGAACCTGCCTGTGTTTGAGTGCTCCTTATTTGTGTCTGCCTGTGTTATAATGTCCCATGTTTGAGTCCATCTTGTTTTTGCCTGCTTGTGCCTTTCTGTTTGAATGCCCCTAGTTGGTGCTTGCCTGTGTTAAAGTACTTTCTTTTTGAGCCTGAATCTGTTTAAGTGCTCCCTGTTTGTGCCTGCCTGTGTTTAAGTCCACCCTGTGTGTACCTGCGTGTGTTGGGTTTTCCCTGTTTGAGCCTTTGTTTGAACCTGCCTGCGTTTGATTGCTCCGTGTTTGTGTTTGCCTGTGTTATAGTGCCCCATGTTTGAGTGCCTCCTGTTTATGCCTGATTGTGTTTGCCTGTGTTAAAGTGCTCCCTTTTTGTGCCTGTTTTGGTTTAAGTGCTCCCTGTTTGTGCCTGAATGTGTTTAAGTCAACCCTATTTGTGCCTGCGTGTGTTGGGTTCCCCTGTTTGAATGCCTGCCTGTGTTTAAGTGCTCTTTGTTTCTGTTTGACTATTGTTTAAGTCCTACCTGTGTTTAAGTGCTCCTTGTTTGTGCCTGCCTGTGTTTGAGTGCTCCCTTTTGATAGAGTGCTCGTTGTTTGTTCCTGCCTGTGTTTGAGTGCTCCCTATTTTGCCTGTGTGTGTTTGAGGGCCCTCTGTTGGTACTTACCTGTGTTTAAGTGTTCCCTTTTTGTGCTTAAATCTGTTTAAGTGCTTGCATGTGGTTAAGTCCACCCTGTTTGTGCCTGCCTGTGCCGGGTGCTCCCTGTGTTTGAGTGCCTGGCTGTGTTTAAGTGCTCCCTTTTCTCCTTGCCCTCGTTGTTTGTGTCTGACTGTGTTTGGATGCTGCCTGTTGATTTAGTGCTCGTTGTTTGTTAATGCCTGTGTTTGAGTGTTCTCTGTTTGTAACTGCCTGCGTTTGAGTGTTACCTATTTGCGCCTGCATGTGTTTAAGTGCTCGCTGTTTGTGCCTGCCTGTGTTTAATTCCACCTTATTTGTGCTTGCATATGTTGGGTTCTCCCTGTTTGAGCTTGACTGTGTTTGAGTGCCTGCCTGTGTTTAAGTGCTCCCTGTTTCTGCTTGCTTATTGTTTAAATCCGACCTGTGTTTAACTGCTCCTTGTTTGTGCCTGATCGTGTTTGGGTGCTTCCTGTTGATTGAGTGCTCGTCATTTGTTCCTGCCTGTGTTTGAGTGCTCCCTGTTTTTGCCTGTATGTGCTTCCTGTTTGTGCCTTCCTGTGTTTGAGTGCCCTCTGTTGGTGCTTGCCTGTGTTAAATTGCTCCCTTTTTGTGTCTGAATCTGTTTAAGTGCTCCCTGTTTGAGCTTGCATGTGTTTAAGTGTTCCCTGTTTGTGCCAGCCTGTGTTTAAGTCCTCCCTGTTTGTGCCTGCCTGTGTTTGAGTGCTCCCTGTTTGTGCCTGCCTGTGTTTGAGTGCTCCTTGTTTGTGTCTGCCTGTGTTATAGGGCCCCATGTTTGAGTGCCTCCTGTTTATGCCTGCTTGTTTTTGAATGCCCAATGTTGGTGTTTGCCTGTGTTAAAGTGTTCCCTTTTTGCGCCTGCCTTTGTTTAAGTCAACCCTGTTTGTACCTGGCTGTGTTTGAGTGCTCCATGTTTGAGCCTTCCTGTGTTTGAGTGCTTTTTGTTTGTGTCTGCCTGTGTTATAGTGCCCTATGTTTGTGCCTGCCTCTGTTTGAGTGCCTCCTGTTGTTTGAGTGCTCCCTGTTTGTGTCTTTCCGCGCTTGAGTGCCCCATATTTGTGCCTGCCTGTGTTTGAGTGCGTTCTGTTTGTGCCTGCCTGTGTTTGTGCGTTCCTGTTTTTGTGCGTTCCTGTGTTTGTGTGGCCCATGTAGGTGTTTACCTGTTTAAAAGTGCTCCCTTTTTCTGCCTGAATTTGTTTAAGTGCTACCTGTTTGTGCTTGCATGTGTTTAAATCCTCCCTGTTTGCGCCTGCCTGTGTTTGAGTGCTCCCTGTTTGAGCCTACCTGTGTTTGAGTGCTCCCTGTTTGAACCTGCCTGTGTTTGAGTGCTCCTTATTTGTATCTGCCTGTGTTATAGTGCCCCATGTTTGAGTGCCTCCTGTTTATGCCTGCTTGTGTTTGAATGCCCCCTGTTGGTGTTTGCCTCTGTTTAAGTGCGCCCTTCTTGTGCCTTTCTCTGTTTAAGTGCTCCCTGTTTGTGCCTGCCTGTGTTTAAGTCAACCCTGTTTGTGCCTGCGTGTGTTGGGTTCTCCCTGTTTGAGTGCCTGCCTGTGTTTAGGTGCTCCCTGTTTCTCCGTGCCCTCGTTGTTTGTGTCTAACTGTGTTTAGATGCTCCCTGTTGATTGAGTGCTCGTTGTTTGTTAATGCCTGTGTTTGAGTTTTCTCTGTTTGTAACTTACTGCGTTTGATTGTTACCTATTTGCGCCTGCATGTGTTTAAGTGCTCGCTGTTTATGCCTGCCTGTGTATAAATCCACCTTATTTGTGCTTGCATATGTTGGGTTCTCCCTGTTTGAGCTTGACTGTGTTTGAGTGCCTGCCTGTGTTTAAGTGCTCCCTGTTTCTGCTTGCTTATTGTTTAAATCCGACCTGTGTTTAACTGCTCCTTGTTTGTGCCTGATCGTGTTTGGGTGCTTCCTGTTGATTGAGTGCTCGTCATTTGTTCCTGCCTGTGTTTGAGTGCTCCCTGTTTTTGCCTGTATGTGCTTCCTGTTTGTGCCTTCCTGTGTTTGAGTGCCCTCTGTTGGTGCTTGCCTGTGTTAAATTGCTCCCTTTTTGTGTCTGAATCTGTTTAAGTGCTCCCTGTTTGAGCTTGCATGTGTTTAAGTGTTCCCTGTTTGTGCCAGCCTTTGTTTAAGTCCTCCCTGTTTGTGCCTGCCTGTGTTTGAGTGCTCCCTGTTTGTGCCTGCCTGTGTTTGAGTGCTCCTTGTTTGTGTCTGCCTGTGTTATAGGGCCCCATGTTTGAGTGCCTCCTGTTTATGCCTTCCTGTGTTTGAATGCCCCCTGTTGGTGTTTGCCTGTGTTAAAGTGTTCCCTTTTTGCGCCTGCCTTTGTTTAAGTCAACCCTGTTTGTGCCTGCCTGTGTTTGAGTGCTCCCTGTTTGAACCTGCCTGTGTTTGAGTGCTCCTTATTTGTATCTGCCTGTGTTATAGTGTCCCATGTTTGAGTCCATCTTGTTTTTGCCTGCTTGTGCCTTCCTGTGTTTGAATGCCCCTAGTTGGTGCTTGCCTGTGTTAAAGTACTTTCTTTTTGAGCCTGAATCTGTTTAAGTGCTCCCTGTTTGTGCCTGCCTGTTTTTAAGTCCACCCTGTTTGTACCTGCGTGTGTTGGGTTTTCCCTGTTTGAGCCTTTGTTTGAACCTGCCTGCGTTTGATTGCTCCGTGTTTGTGTTTGCCTGTGTTATAGTGCCCCATGTTTGAGTGCCTCCTGTTTATGCCTGATTGTGTTTGCCTGTGTTAAAGTGCTCCCTTTTTGTGCCTGTTTTGGTTTAAGTGCTCCCTGTTTGTGCCTGAATGTGTTTATGTCAACCCTATTTGTGCCTGCGTGTGTTGGGTTCCCCTGTTTGAATGCCTGCCTGTGTTTAAGTGCTCTTTGTTTCTGTTTGACTATTGTTTAAGTCCTACCTGTGTTTAAGTGCTCCTTGTTTGTGCCTGCCTGTGCTGTAGGTGCTCGTTTTCCTGTGTTTGAGTGCCTTGGCTGTGTGTGTTGGGGCCCTCTGTTGGTACTTCCTGTGTTTAAGTGTTCCCTTTTTGTTAAATTTTAAGTGCTTGCATGTGGTTAAGTCCACCCTGTTTGTGCCTGCCTGTGCGGGTGCTCCTGGTTGTTGGCTGTGTTTAGTCTCCTTTCCCTCCCGGGTGACTGTGTTTGGATGCTGCCTGTTGATTTAGTGCTCGTTGTTTGTTAATGCCTGTGTTTGAGTGTTCTCTGTTTGTAACTGCCTGCGTTTGAGTGTTACCTATTTGCGCCTGCATGTGTTTAAGTGCTCGCTGTTTTTGCCTGCCTGTGTTTAATTCCACATTATTTGTGCTTGCATATGTTGGGTTCTGCCTGTTTGAGCTTGACTGTGTTTAAGTGCTTGCTTGTGTTTAAGTGCCCCCTGTTTCTGCTTGCTTATTGTTTAAGTCCTACCTGTGTTTAAGTGCTCCTTGTTTGTGCCTGATCATGTTTGGGTGTTCCTTTTGATTGAGTGCTCGTAATTTGTTCCTGCCTGTGTTTGAGTCCTCCCTGTTTTTGCCTGTATGTGCTTCCTGTTTGTGCCTTCCTGTGTTTGAGTGCCCTCTGTTGGTGTTTGCCTGTGTTAAAGTGCTCCCTTTTTGTGCCTGTCTCTGTTTAAGTGCTCCCTGTGTTTAAGTCAGCCCTGTTTGTGCCTGCGTGTGTTGGGTTCTCCCTGTTTGAGTGCCTGCCTGTGTTTAAGTGCTCCTTGTTTCTGCTTGACTATTGTTTAAGTCCTACCTGTGTTTAAGTGCTCCTTGTTTGTGCCTGCCTGTATTTGAGTGCTCCCTGTTAATAGAGTGCTCGTTGTTTGTTCCTGCCTGTGTTTGAGTGCTCCCTATTTTGCCTGTGTTTGAGTGCTCCCTATGTTGCCTGTGTGTGTTTGAGTGCCCTTTGTTGGTACTTGCCTGTGTTTAAGTGTTCACTTTTTGTGCCTAAATCTGTTTAAGTGCTTACATGTGGTTAAGTCCACCCTGTTTGTGCCTGCCTGTGTCGGGTGCTCGCTCTGTTTGAGTGCTCCCTTTTTGAGCCTGCCTGTGTTTGAATGCTCCTTGTTTGTGTCTGCCTGTGTTATAGTGCCCCATGTTTGAGTGCCTCCTGTTTATGCCTGCTTGTGTTTGAATGCCCCCTGTTGGTGTTTGCCTGTGTTAAAGTGCTCCCTTTTTGTGCCTGTCTCTGTTTAAGTGCTCCCTGTGTTTAAGTCAGCCCTGTTTGTGCCTGCGTGTGTTGGGTTCTCCCTGTTTGAATGCCTGCCTGTGTTTAAGTGCTCCTTGTTTCTGCTTGACTATTGTTTAAGTCCTACCTGTGAAGTGCTCCTTGTTTGTGCCTGCCTGTATTTGAGTGCTCCCTGTTTATAGAGTGCTCGTTGTTTGTTCCTGCCTGTGTTTGAGTGCTCCCTATTTTGCCTGTGTTTGAGTGCTCCCTATTTTGCCTGTGTGTGTTTGAGTGCCCTCTGTTGGTACTTGCCTGTGTTTAAGTGTTCCCTTTTTGTGCTTAAATCTGTTTAAGTGCTTGCATGTGGTTAAGTCCACTTTGTTTGTGCCTGCCTGTGTCGGGTGCTCGCTGTGTTTGAGTGCCTGCCTGTGTTTAAGTGCTCCCTTTTCTCCTTGCCCTCGTTGCTTGTGTCTGACTGTGTTTGGATGCTCCCTGTTGATTTAGTGCTCGTTGTTTGTTAATGCCTGTGTTTGAGTGCTCTCTGTTTGTAACCTCCTGCGTTTGAGTGTTACCTGTTTGCACCTGCCTATGTCTAAGTGCTAGCTGTTTGTGCCTGCCTGTGTTTAATTCTACCTTGTTTGTGCTTGCGTATGTTGGGTTCTTCCTATTTGAGTGCCTGCCTGTGTTTAAGTGGTCCCTGTTTCTTCTTGCTTACTGTTTAAGTTCTACCTGTCATTAAGTGCCCCTTGTTTGTGCCTGACCGTGTTTGGGTCCTCCCTGTTGATTGAGTGCTCGTCGTTTGTTCCTGCCTTTGTTTGAGTGCTCCCTGTTTTTGCCTGTATGTGCTTCGTGTGTTTGAGTGCCCTCTGTTGGTGCTTGCTTGTGTTAAAATGTTCCCTTTTGTGCTGAATCTGTTTAAGTGTTCCCTGTTTGAGCTTGCATGTGTTTTAGTGTTCCTTGTTTGTGCCAGCCTGTTTTTAAGTCCTCCGTGTTTGTGCCTGCGTTTGAGTGCCCCTTTTTGAGCCTGCCTGTGTTTGAGTGCTCCTTGTTTGTGTCTGCCTGTGTTATAGTGCCTCCTGTTTATGCCTGCTTGTTTTTGAATGCCCCCTGTTGGTGCTTGCCTGTGTTAAAGTGCTAACTTTTTTCGCCTGCCTGTGTTTAAGTCAACCCTGTTTGTGCCTGCCTGTGTTTGAGTGCTCCCTGTTTGAGCCTTTCTGTGTTTGAGTGCTCCTTTTTTGTGTCTGCCTGTGTTATAGTGCCCTATGTTTGTGCTTGCCTCTGTTTGAGTGCCTCCTGTTGTTTGAGTGCTCCCTGTTTGTGGTTGTCCGTGCTTGAGTGCCGCCTGCCTGTGTTTGAGTGCGTTCTGTTTGTGCCTGCCTGTGTTTGTGCGTTCCTGTGTTTGTGTGGCCCCTGTAGGTGTTTACCTGTTTTAAAGTGCTCCCTTTTTCTGCCTGAATTTGTTTAAGTGCTACCTGTTTGTGCTTGCATGTGTTTAAGTTTTCCCTGTTTGTGCCTGCCTGTGTTTAAATCCTCCCTGTTTGCGCCTGCCTGTGTTTTAGTGTTCCCTGTTTGTGCCTGCCTGTGTTTGAGTGCTCCCTGTTTGAACCTGCCTGTGTTTGAGTGCTCCTTATTTGTGTCTGCCTGTGTTATAGTGTCCCATGTTTCAGTCCCTCTTGTTTTTGCCTGCTTGTGCCTTTCTGTGTTTGAATGCCTCTTGTTGGTGCTTGTCTGTGTTAAAGTACTCTCTTTTTGAGCCTGAATCTGTTTAAGTGCTCCCTGTTTGTGCCTGCCTGTATTTAAGTCCACCCTGTTTGTACCTGCGTGTGTTGGGTTTTAGCTGTTTGAGGCCTTGTTTGAACCTGCCTGTGTTTGAGTGCTCCGTGTTTGTGTTTGCCTGTGTTATAGTGCCCCATGTTTGAGTGCCTCCTGTTTATGCCTGTGTTAAAGTGCTCCCTTTTTGTGCCTGTCTCTGTTTAAGTGCTCCCTATTTGTGCCTGAATGTGTTTAAGTCAACCCTATTTGTGCCTGCGTGTGTTGGGTTCCCCTGTTTGAGTGCCTGCGTGTGTTGGGTTCCCCTGTTTGAGTGCATGCCTGTGTTTAAGTGCTCCTTGTTTCTGCTTGACTATTATTTAAGTCCTACCTGTGTTTAAGTGCTACTTGTTTGTGCCTGCCTGTGTTTGGGTGCTCCTTGTTGATAGAGTGCTCGTTGTTTGTTCCTGCATGTGTTTGAGTGTTCCCTATTTTGCCTGTGTTTGAGTGCTCCCTATTTTGCCTGTGTGTGTTTGATTGCCCTCTGTTGGTACTTGCCTGTGTTTAAGTGTTCCCTTTTTGTGCCTAAATCTGTTTAAGTGCTTGCATGTGGTTAAGTCCACCCTGTTTGTGCCTGCCTGTGTCGGGTGCTCGCTCTGTTTGAGTGCTCCCTTTTTCAGCCTGCCTGTGTTTGAATGCTCCTTGTTTGTGTCTGCCTGTGTTATAGTGCCCCATGTTTGAGTGCCTCCTGTTTATGCCTGCTTGTGTTTGAATACCCCCTGTTGGTGTTTGCCTCTGTTAAAGTGCTCACTTCTTGTGCCTTTCTCTGTTTAAGTGCTCCCTGTTTGTGCCTGCCTGTGTTTAAGTCAACCCTGTTTGTGCCTGCGTGTGTTGGGTTCTCCCTGTTTGAGTGCCTGCCTGTGTTTAGGTGCTCCCTGTTTCTCCTTGCCCTCGTTGTTTGTGTCTAACTGTGTTTAGATGCTCCCTGTTGATTGAGTGCTCGTTGTTTGTTAATGCCTGTGTTTGAGTTTTCTCTGTTTGTAACTTACTGCGTTTGATTGTTACCTATTTGCGCCTGCATGTGTTTAAGTGCTCGCTGTTTGTGCCTGCCTGTGTATAAATCCACCTTATTTGTGCTTGCATATGTTGGGTTCTCCCTGTTTGAGCTTGACTGTGTTTGAGTGCCTGCCTGTGTTTAAGTGCTCCCTGTTTCTGCTTGCTTATTGTTTAAATCCGACCTGTGTTTAACTGCTCCTTGTTTGTGCCTGATCGTGTTTGGGTGCTTCCTGTTGATTGAGTGCTCGTCATTTGTTCCTGCCTGTGTTTGAGTGCTCCCTGTTTTTGCCTGTATGTGCTTCCTGTTTGTGCCTTCCTGTGTTTGAGTTTCCTCTGTTTGTGCTTGCCTGTGTTAAATTGCTCCCTTTTTGTTTCTGAATCTGTTTAAGTGCTCCCTGTTTGTGCTTGTATGTGTTTAAGTGTTCCCTGTTTGTGCCAGCCTGTGTTTAAGTCCTCCCTGTTTGTGCCTGCCTGTGTTTGAGTGCTCCCTGTTTGTGCCTGCCTGTGTTTGAGTGCTCCTTGTTTGTGTCTGCCTGTGTTATAGGGCCCCATGTTTGAGTGCCTCCTGTTTATGCCTGCTTGTTTTTGAATGCCCAATGTTGGTGTTTGCCTGTGTTAAAGTGTTCCCTTTTTGCGCCTGCCTTTGTTTAAGTCAACCCTGTTTGTGCCTGGCTGTGTTTGAGTGCTCCATGTTTGAGCCTTCCTGTGTTTGAGTGCTCTTTGTTTGTGTCTGCCTGTGTTATAGTGCCCTATGTTTGTGCCTGCCTCTGTTTGAGTGCCTCCTGTTGTTTGAGTGCTCCCTGTTTGTGTCTTTCCGTGCTTGAGTGCCCCATATTTGTGCCTGGCTGTGTTTGAGTGCGTTCTGTTTGTGCCTGCCTGTGTTTGTGCGTTCCTGTGTTTGTGCGTTCCTGTGTTTGTGTGGCCCCTGTAGGTGTTTACCTGTTTAAAAGTGCTCCCTTTTTCTGCCTGAATTTGTTTAAGTGCTACCTTTTTGTGCTTGCATGTGTTTAAATCCTCCCTGTTTGCGCCTGTCTGTGTTTGAGTGCTCCCTGTTTGAGCCTGCCTGTGTTTGAGTGCTCCCTGTTTGAACCTGCCTGTGTTTGAGTGCTCCTTATTTGTGTCTGCCTGTGTTATAGTGCCCCATGTTTGAGTGCCTCCTGTTTATGCCTGCTTGTGTTTGAATGCCCCCTGTTGGTGTTTGTCTCTGTTAAAGTGCTCCCTTCTTGTGCCTTTCTCTGTTTAAGTGCTCCCTGTTTGTGCCTGCCTGTGTTTAAGTCAACCCTGTTTGTGCCTGCGTGTGTTGGGTTCTCCCTGTTTGAGTGCCTGCCTGTGTTTAGGTGCTCCCTGTTTCTCCTTGCCCTCGTTGTTTGTGTCTAACTGTGTTTAGATGCTCCCTGTTGATTGAGTGCTCGTTGTTTGTTAATGCCTGTGTTTGAGTTTTCTCTGTTTGTAACTTACTGCGTTTGATTGTTACCTATTTGCGCCTGCATGTGTTTAAGTGCTCGCTGTTTATGCCTGCCTGTGTATAAATCCACCTTATTTGTGCTTGCATATGTTGGGTTCTCCCTGTTTGAGCTTGACTGTGTTTGAGTGCCTGCCTGTGTTTAAGTGCTCCCTGTTTCTGCTTGCTTATTGTTTAAATCCGACCTGTGTTTAACTGCTCCTTGTTTGTGCCTGATCGTGTTTGGGTGCTTCCTGTTGATTGAGTGCTCGTCATTTGTTCCTGCCTGTGTTTGAGTGCTCCCTGTTTTTGCCTGTATGTGCTTCCTGTTTGTGCCTTCCTGTGTTTGAGTGCCCTCTGTTGGTGCTTGCCTGTGTTAAATTGCTCCCTTTTTGTGTCTGAATCTGTTTAAGTGCTCCCTGTTTGAGCTTGCATGTGTTTAAGTGTTCCCTGTTTGTGCCAGCCTTTGTTTAAGTCCTCCCTGTTTGTGCCTGCCTGTGTTTGAGTGCTCCCTGTTTGTGCCTGCCTGTGTTTGAGTGCTCCTTGTTTGTGTCTGCCTGTGTTATAGGGCCCCATGTTTGAGTGCCTCCTGTTTATGCCTGCTTGTTTTTGAATGCCCAATGTTGGTGTTTGCCTGTGTTAAAGTGTTCCCTTTTTGCGCCTGCCTTTGTTTAAGTCAACCCTGTTTGTGCCTGCCTGTGTTTGAGTGCTCCCTGTTTGAACCTGCCTGTGTTTGAGTGCTCCTTATTTGTATCTGCCTGTGTTATAGTGTCCCATGTTTGAGTCCATCTTGTTTTTGCCTGCTTGTGCCTTCCTGTGTTTGAATGCCCCTAGTTGGTGCTTGCCTGTGTTAAAGTACTTTCTTTTTGGGCCTGAATCTGTTTAAGTGCTCCCTGTTTGTGCCTGCCTGTTTTTAAGTCCACCCTGTTTGTACCTGCGTGTGTTGGGTTTTCCCTGATTGAGCCTTTGTTTGAACCTGCCTGCGTTTGATTGCTCCGTGTTTGTGTTTGCCTGTGTTATAGTGCCCCATGTTTGAGTGCCTCCTGTTTATGCCTGATTGTGTTTGCCTGTGTTAAAGTACTCCCTTTTTGTGCCTGTTTTGGTTTAAGTGCTCCCTGTTTGTGCCTGAATGTGTTTATGTCAACCCTATTTGTGCCTGCGTGTGTTGGGTTCCCCTGTTTGAATGCCTGCCTGTGTTTAAGTGCTCTTTGTTTCTGTTTGACTATTGTTTAAGTCCTACCTGTGTTTAAGTGCTCCTTGTTTGTGCCTGCCTGTGCCGGGTGCTCCCTGTGTTTGAGTGCCTGGCTGTGTTTAAGTGCTCCCTTTTCTCCTTGCCCTCGTTGTTTGTGTCTGACTGTGTTTGGATGCTGCCTGTTGATTTAGTGCTCGTTGTTTGTTAATGCCTGTGTTTGAGTGTTCTCTGTTTGTAACTGCCTGCGTTTGAGTGTTACCTATTTGCGCCTGCATGTGTTTAAGTGCTCGCTGTTTTTGCCTGCCTGTGTTTAATTCCACATTATTTGTGCTTGCATATGTTGGGTTCTGCCTGTTTGAGCTTGACTGTGTTTAAGTGCTTGCTTGTGTTTAAGTGCCCCCTGTTTCTGCTTGCTTATTTTTAAGTCCTACCTGTGTTTAAGTGCTCCTTGTTTGTGCCTGATCATGTTTGGGTGTTCCTTTTGATTGAGTGCTCGTCATTTGTTCCTGCCTGTGTTTGAGTCCTCCCTGTTTTTGCCTGTATGTGCTTCCTGTTTGTGCCTTCCTGTGTTTGAGTGCCCTCTGTTGGTGCTTGCCTGTGTTAAAGTGCTCCCTTTTTGTGCCTGTCTCTGTTTAAGTGCTCCCTGTTTGTGCCTGCCTGTGTTTAAGTCAACCCTGTTTGTGCCTGCGTGTGTTGGGTTCTCCCTGTTTGAGTGCCTGCCTGTGTTTAAGTGCTCCTTGTTTCTGCTTGACTATTGTTTAAGTCCTACCTGTGTTTAAGTGCTCCTTGTTTGTGCCTGCGTGTATTTGAGTGCTCCCTGTTAATAGAGTGCTCGTTGTTTGTTCCTGCCTGTGTTTGAGTGCTCCCTATTTTGCCTGTGTTTGAGTGCTCCCTATGTTGCCTGTGTGTGTTTGAGTGCCCTTTGTTGGTACTTGCCTGTGTTTAAGTGTTCACTTTTTGTGCCTAAATCTGTTTAAGTGCTTACATGTGGTTAAGTCCACCCTGTTTGTGCCTGCCTGTGTCGGGTGCTCGCTCTGTTTGAGTGCTCCCTTTTTGAGCCTGCCTGTGTTTGAATGCTCCTTGTTTGTGTCTGCCTGTGTTATAGTGCCCCATGTTTGAGTGCCTCCTGTTTATGCCTGCTTGTGTTTGAATGCCCCCTGTTGGTGTTTGCCTGTGTTAAAGTGCTCCCTTTTTGTGCCTGTCTCTGTTTAAGTGCTCCCTGTGTTTTAGTCAGCCCTGTTTGTGCCTGCGTGTGTTGGGTTCTCCCTGTTTGAATGCCTGCCTGTGTTTAAGTGCTTCTTGTTTCTGCTTGACTATTGTTTAAGTCCTACCTGTGAAGTGCTCCTTGTTTGTGCCTGCCTGTATTTGAGTGCTCCCTGTTAATAGAGTGCTCGTTGTTTGTTCCTGCCTGTGTTTGAGTGCTCCCTATTTTGCCTGTGTTTGAGTGCTCCCTATTTTGCCTGTGTGTGTTTGAGTGCCCTCTGTTGGTACTTGCCTGTGTTTAAGTGTTCTCTTTTTGTGCTTAAATCTGTTTAAGTGCTTGCATGTCGTTAAGTCCACTTTGTTTGTGCCTGCCTGTGTCGGGTGCTCGCTGTGTTTGAGTGCCTGCCTGTGTTTAAGTGCTCCCTTTTCTCCTTGCCCTCGTTGCTTGTGTCTGACTGTGTTTGGATGCTCCCTGTTGATTTAGTGCTCGTTGTTTGTTAATGCCTGTGTTTGAGTGCTCTCTGTTTGTAACCTCCTGCGTTTGAGTGTTACCTGTTTGCACCTGCCTATGTCTAAGTGCTAGCTGTTTGTGCCTGCCTGTGTTTAATTCTACCTTGTTTGTGCTTGCGTATGTTGGGTTCTTCCTATTTGAGTGCCTGCCTGTGTTTAAGTGGTCCCTGTTTCTTCTTGCTTACTGTTTAAGTTCTACCTGTCATTAAGTGCCCCTTGTTTGTGCCTGACCGTGTTTGGGTCCTCCCTGTTGATTGAGTGCTCGTCGTTTGTTCCTGCCTTTGTTTGAGTGCTCCCTGTTTTTGCCTGTATGTGCTTCGTGTGTTTGAGTGCCCTCTGTTGGTGCTTGCTTGTGTTAAAATGTTCCCTTTTGTGCTGAATCTGTTTAAGTGTTCCCTGTTTGAGCTTGCATGTGTTTTAGTGTTCCTTGTTTGTGCCAGCCTATTTTTAAGTCCTCCGTGTTTGTGCCTGCGTTAGAATGCCCCTTTTTGAGCCTGCCTGTGTTTGAGTGCTCCTTGTTTGTGTCTGCCTGTGTTATAGTGCCTCCTGTTTATGCCTGCTTGTTTTTAAATGCCCCCTGTTGGTGCTTGCCTGTGTTAAAGTGCTAACTTTTTTCGCCTGCCTGTGTTTAAGTCAACCCTGTTTGTGCCTGCCTGTGTTTGAGTGCTCCCTGTTTGAGCCTTTCTGTGTTTGAGTGCTCCTTTTTTGTGTCTGCCTGTGTTATAGTGCCCTATGTTTGTGCTTGCCTCTGTTTGAGTGCCTCCTGTTGTTTGAGTGCTCCCTGTTTGTGGTTGTCCGTGCTTGAGTGCCCCGCCTGCCTGTGTTTGAGTGCGTTCTGTTTGTGCCTGCCTGTGTTTGTGCGTTCCTGTGTTTGTGTGGCCCCTGTAGGTGTTTACCTGTTTTAAAGTGCTCCCTTTTTCTGCCTGAATTTGTTTAAGTGCTACCTGTTTGTGCTTGCATGTGTTTAAGTTTTCCCTGTTTGTGCCTGCCTGTGTTTAAATCCTCCCTGTTTGCGCCTGCCTGTGTTTTAGTGTTCCCTGTTTGTGCCTGCCTGTGTTTGAGTGCTCCCTGTTTGAACCTGCCTGTGTTTGAGTACTCCTTATTTGTGTCTGCCTGTGTTATAGTGTCCCATGTTTCAGTCCCTCTTGTTTTTGCCTGCTTGTGCCTTTCTGTGTTTGAATGCCTCTTGTTGGTGCTTGTCTGTGTTAAAGTACTCTCTTTTTGAGCCTGAATCTGTTTAAGTGCTCCCTGTTTGTGCCTGCCTGTGTTTAAGTCCACCCTGTTTGTACATGCGTGTGTTGGGTTTTAGCTGTTTGAGGCCTTGTTTGAACCTCCTGTGTTTGAGTGCTCCGTGTTTGTGTTTGCCTGTGTTATAGTGCCCCATGTTTGAGTGCCTCCTGTTTATGCCTGTGTTAAAGTGCTCCCTTTTTGTGCCTGTCTCTGTTTAAGTGCTCCCTGTTTGTGCCTGAATGTGTTTAAGTCAACCCTATTTGTGCCTGCGTGTGTTGGGTTCCCCTGTTTGAGTGCCTGCGTGTGTTGGGTTCCCCTGTTTGAGTGCCTGCCTGTGTTTAAGTGCTCCTTGTTTCTGCTTGACTATTATTTAAGTCCTACCTGTGTTTAAGTGCTACTTGTTTGTGCCTGCCTGTGTTTGGGTGCTCCTTGTTGATAGAGTGCTCGTTGTTTGTTCCTGCATGTGTTTGAGTGTTCCCTATTTTGCCTGTGTTTGAGTGCTCCCTATTTTGCCTGTGTGTGTTTGAGTGCCCTCTGTTGGTACTTGCCTGTGTTTAAGTATTCCCTTTTTGTGCCTAAATCTGTTTAAGTGCTTGCATGTGGTTAAGTCCACCCTGTTTGTGCCTGCCTGTGTCGGGTGCTCGCTCTGTTTGAGTGCTCCCTTTTTGAGCCTGCCTGTGTTTGAATGCTCCTTGTTTGTGTCTGCCTGTGTTATAGTGCCCCATGTTTGAATGCCTCCTGTTTATGCCTGCTTGTGTTTGAATGCCCCCTGTTAGTGTTTGCCTCTGTTAAAGTGCTCCCTTCTTGTGCCTTTCTCTGTTTAAGTGCTCCCTGTTTGTGCCTGCCTGTGTTTAAGTCAACCCTGTTTGTGCCTGCGTGTGTTGGGTTCTCCCTGTTTGAGTGCCTGCCTGTGTTTAGGTGCTCCCTGTTTCTCCTTGCCCTCGTTGTTTGTGTCTAACTGTGTTTAGATGCTCCCTGTTGATTGAGTGCTCGTTGTTTGTTAATGCCTGTGTTTGAGTTTTCTCTGTTTGTAACTTACTGCGTTTGATTGTTACCTATTTGCGCCTGCATGTGTTTAAGTGCTCGCTGTTTGTGCCTGCCTGTGTATAAATCCACCTTATTTGTGCTTGCATATGTTGGGTTCTCCATGTTTGAGCTTGACTGTGTTTGAGTGCCTGCCTGTGTTTAAGTGCTCCCTGTTTCTGCTTGCTTATTGTTTAAATCCGACCTGTGTTTAACTGCTCCTTGTTTGTGCCTGATCGTGTTTGGGTGCTTCCTGTTGATTGAGTGCTCGTCATTTGTTCCTGCCTGTGTTTGAGTGCTCCCTGTTTTTGCCTGTATGTGCTTCCTGTTTGTGCCTTCCTGTGTTTGAGTGCCCTCTGTTGGTGCTTGCCTGTGTTAAATTGCTCCCTTTTTGTGTCTGAATCTGTTTAAGTGCTCCCTGTTTGAGCTTGCATGTGTTTAAGTGTTCCCTGTTTGTGCCAGCCTGTGTTTAAGTCCTCCCTGTTTGTGCCTGCCTGTGTTTGAGTGCTCCCTGTTTGTGCCTGCCTGTGTTTGAGTGCTCCTTGTTTGTGTCTGCCTGTGTTATAGGGCCCCATGTTTGAGTGCCTCCTGTTTATGCCTGCTTGTTTTTGAATGCCCAATGTTGGTGTTTGCCTGTGTTAAAGTGTTCCCTTTTTGCGCCTGCCTTTGTTTAAGTCAACCCTGTTTGTGCCTGGCTGTGTTTGAGTGCTCCATGTTTGAGCCTTCCTGTGTTTGAGTGCTCTTTGTTTGTGTCTGCCTGTGTTATAGTGCCCTATGTTTGTGCCTGCTTCTGTTTGAGTGCCTCCTGTTGTTTGAGTGCTCCCTGTTTGTGTCTTTCCGTGCTTGAGTGCCCCATATTTGTGCCTGCCTGTGTTTGAGTGCGTTCTGTTTGTGCCTGCCTGTGTTTGTGCGTTCCTGTGTTTGTGCGTTCCTGTGTTTGTGTGGCCCCTGTAGGTGTTTACCTGTTTAAAAGTGCTCCCTTTTTCTGCCTGAATTTGTTTAAGTGCTACCTGTTTGTGCTTGCATGTGTTTAAATCCTCCCTGTTTGCGCCTGCCTGTGTTTGAGTGCTCCCTGTTTGAGCCTGCCTGTGTTTGAGTGCTCCCTGTTTGAACCTGCCTGTGTTTGAGTGCTCCTTATTTGTGTCTGCCTGTGTTATAGTGCCCCATGTTTGAGTGCCTCCTGTTTATGCCTGCTTGTGTTTGAATGCCCCCTGTTGGTGTTTGTCTCTGTTAAAGTGCTCCCTTCTTGTGCCTTTCTCTGTTTAAGTGCTCCCTGTTTGTGCCTGCCTGTGTTTAAGTCAACCCTGTTTGTGCCTGCGTGTGTTGGGTTCTCCCTGTTTGAGTGCCTGCCTGTGTTTAGGTGCTCCCTGTTTCTCCTTGCCCTCGTTGTTTGTGTCTAACTGTGTTTAGATGCTCCCTGTTGATTGAGTGCTCGTTGTTTGTTAATGCCTGTGTTTGAGTTTTCTCTGTTTGTAACTTACTGCGTTTGATTGTTACCTATTTGCGCCTGCATGTGTTTAAGTGCTCGCTGTTTATGCCTGCCTGTGTATAAATCCACCTTATTTGTGCTTGCATATGTTGGGTTCTCCCTGTTTGAGCTTGACTGTGTTTGAGTGCCTGCCTGTGTTTAAGTGCTCCCTGTTTCTGCTTGCTTATTGTTTAAATCCGACCTGTGTTTAACTGCTCCTTGTTTGTGCCTGATCGTGTTTGGGTGCTTCCTGTTGATTGAGTGCTCGTCATTTGTTCCTGCCTGTGTTTGAGTGCTCCCTGTTTTTGCCTGTATGTGCTTCCTGTTTGTGCCTTCCTGTGTTTGAGTGCCCTCTGTTGGTGCTTGCCTGTGTTAAATTGCTCCCTTTTTGTGTCTGAATCTGTTTAAGTGCTCCCTGTTTGAGCTTGCATGTGTTTAAGTGTTCCCTGTTTGTGCCAGCCTGTGTTTAAGTCCTCCCTGTTTGTGCCTGCCTGTGTTTGAGTGCTCCCTGTTTGTGCCTGCCTGTGTTTGAGTGCTCCTTGTTTGTGTCTGCCTGTGTTATAGGGCCCCATGTTTGAGTGCCTCCTGTTTATGCCTGCTTGTTTTTGAATGCCCAATGTTGGTGTTTGCCTGTGTTAAAGTGTTCCCTTTTTGCGCCTGCCTTTGTTTAAGTCAACCCTGTTTGTGCCTGGCTGTGTTTGAGTGCTCCATGTTTGAGCCTTCCTGTGTTTGAGTGCTCTTTGTTTGTGTCTGCCTGTGTTATAGTGCCCTATGTTTGTGCCTGCCTCTGTTTGAGTGCCTCCTGTTGTTTGAGTGCTCCCTGTTTGTGTCTTTCCGTGCTTGAGTGCCCCATATTTGTGCCTGCCTGTGTTTGAGTGCGTTCTGTTTGTGCCTGCCTGTGTTTGTGCGTTCCTGTGTTTGTGCGTTCCTGTGTTTGTGTGGCCCCTGTAGGTGTTTACCTGTTTAAAAGTGCTCCCTTTTTCTGCCTGAATTTGTTTAAGTGCTACCTGTTTGTGCTTGCATGTGTTTAAATCCTCCCTGTTTGCGCCTGCCTGTGTTTGAGTGCTCCCTGTTTGAGCCTGCCTGTGTTTGAGTGCTCCCTGTTTGAACCTGCCTGTGTTTAAGTGCTCCTTATTTGTGTCTGCCTGTGTTATAGTGCCCCATGTTTGAGTGCCTCCTGTTTATGCCTGCTTGTGTTTGAATGCCCCCTGTTGGTGTTTGCCTCTGTTTAAGTGCTCCCTTTTTGTGCCTTTCTCTGTTTAAGTGCTCCCTGTTTGTGCCTGCCTGTGTTTAAGTCAACCCTGTTTGTGCCTGCGTGTGTTGGGTTCTCCCTGTTTGAGTGCCTGCCTGTGTTTAGGTGCTCCCTGTTTCTCCTTGCCCTCGTTGTTTGTGTCTAACTGTTTTTAGATTCTCCCTGTTGATTGAGTGCTCGTTGTTTGTTAATGCCTGTGTTTGAGTTTTCTCTATTTGTAACTGACTGCGTTTGATTGTTACCTATTTGCGCCTGCATGTGTTTAAGTGCTCGCTGTTTGTGCCTGCCTGTGTATAAATCCACCTTATTTGTGCTTGCATATTTTGGGTTCTGCCTGTTTGAGCTTGACTGTGTTTAAGTGCTTGCTTGTGTTTAAGTGCTCCCTGTTTCTGCTTGCTTATTGTTTAAGTCCTACCTGTGTTTAAGTGCTCCTTGTTTGTGCCTGATCATGTTTGGGTGTTCCTTTTGATTGAGTGCTCGTCATTTGTTCCTGCCTGTGTTTGAGTGCTCCCTGTTTTTGCCTGTATGTGCTTCCTGTTTGTGCCTTCCTGTGTTTGAGTGCCCTCTGTTGGTGCTTGCCTGTGTTAAAGTGCTCCCTTTTTGTGTCTGAATCTGTTTAAGTGCTCCCTGTTTGAGCTTGCATGTGTTTAAGTGTTCCCTGTTTGTGCCAGCCTGTGTTTAAGTCCTCCCTGTTTGTGCCTGCCTGTGTTTAAGTGCTCCCTGTTTGTGCCTGCCTGTGTTTGAGTGCTCCTTGTTTGTGTCTGCCTGTGTTATAGGGCCCCATGTTTGAGTGCCTCCTGTTTATGCCTGCTTGTTTTTGAATGCCCAATGTTGGTGTTTGCCTGTGTTAAAGTGTTCCCTTTTTGCGCCTGCCTTTGTTTAAGTCAACCCTGTTTGTGCCTGGCTGTGTTTGAGTGCTCCATGTTTGAGCCTTCCTGTGTTTGAGTGCTCTTTGTTTGTGTCTGCCTGTGTTATAGTGCCCTATGTTTGTGCCTGCCTCTGTTTGAGTGCCTCCTGTTGTTTGAGTGCTCCCTGTTTGTGTCTTTCCGTGCTTGAGTGCCCCATATTTGTGCCTGCCTGTGTTTGAGTGCGTTCTGTTTGTGCCTGCCTGTGTTTGTGCGTTCCTGTGTTTGTGCGTTCCTGTGTTTGTGTGTCCCCTGTAGGTGTTTACCTGTTTAAAAGTGCTCCCTTTTTGTGCCTGAATTTGTTTAAGTGCTACCTGTTTGTGCTTGCATGTGTTTAAGTCCTCCCTGTTTGCGCCTGCCTGTGTTTGAGTGCTCCCTGTTTGAGCCTGCCTGTGTTTGGCCCTGCGGAGTGCTCCCTGTTTGAACCTGCCTGTGTTTGAGTGCTCCTTATTTGTGTCTGCCTGTGTTATAGTGTCCCATGTTTGAGTCCCTCTTGTTTTTGCCTGCTTGTGCCTTCCTGTGTTTGAATGCCCCTAGTTGGTGCTTGCCTGTGTTAAAGTACTTTCTTTTTGAGCCTGAATCTGTTTAAGTGCTCCCTGTTTGTGCCTGCCTGTGTTTAAGTCCACCCTGTTTGTACCTGCGTGTGTTGGGTTTTCCCTGTTTGAGCCTTTGTTTGAACCTGCCTGCGTTTGAATGCTCCGTGTTTGTGTTTGCCTGTGTTATAGTGCCCCATGTTTGAGTGCCCTTTCCTGTTTGTATGCCCTGATTGTGTTTGCCTGTGTTAAAGTGCTCCCTTTTTGTGCCTGTTTTTGTTTAAGTGCTCCCTGTTTGTGCCTGAATGTGTTTAAGTCAACCCTATTTGTGCCTGCGTGTGTTGGGTTCCCCTGTTTGAATGCCTGCCTGTGTTTAAGTGCTCTTTGTTTCTGTTTGACTATTGTTTATGTCCTACCTGTGTTTAAGTGCTCCTTGTTTGTGCCTGCCTGTGTTTGAGTGCTCCCTTTTGATAGAGTGCTCGTTGTCTGTTCCTGCCTGTGTTTGAGTGCTCCCTATTTTGCCTGTGTGTGTTTAAGGGCCCTCTGTTGGTACTTGCCTGTGTTTAAGTGTTCCCTTTTTGTGCTTAAATCTGTTTAAGTGCTTGCATGTGGTTAAGTCCACCCTGTTTGTGCCTGCCTGTGCCGGGTGCTCCCTGTGTTTGATTGCCTGGCTGTGTTTAAGTGCTCCCTTTTCTCCTTGCCCTCGTTGTTTGTGTCTGACTGTGTTTGGATGCTGCCTGTTGATTTAGTGCTCGTTGTTTGTTAATGCCTGTGTTTGAGTGTTCTCTGTTTGTAACTGCCTGCGTTTGAGTGTTACCTATTTGCGCCTGCATGTGTTTAAGTGCTCGCTGTTTGTGCCTGCCTGTGTTTAATTCCACATTATTTGTGCTTGCATATGTTGGGTTCTGCCTGTTTGAGCTTGACTGTGTTTAAGTGCCTGCCTGTGTTTAAGTGCCCCCTGTTTCTGCTTGCTTATTGTTTAAGTCCTACCTGTGTTTAAGTGCTCCTTGTTTGTGCCTGATCGTGTTTGGGTGTTCCTGTTGATTGAGTGCTCGTCATTTGTTCCTGCCTGTGTTTGAGTGCTCCCTGTTTTTGCCTGTATGTGCTTCCTGTTTGTGCCTTCCTGTGTTTGAGTGCCCTCTGTTGGTGCTTGCCTGTGTTAAAGTGCTCCCTTTTTGTGCCTGTCTCTGTTTAAGTGCTCCCTGTTTGTGCCTGCCTGTGTTTAAGTCAACCCTGTTTGTGCCTGCGTGTGTTGGGTTCTCCCTGTTTGAGTGCCTGCCTGTGTTTAAGTGCTCCTTGTTTCTGCTTGACTATTGTTTAAGTCCTACCTGTGTTTAAGTGCTCCTTGTTTGTGCCTGCCTGTGTTTGAGTGCTCCCTGTTGATAGAGTGCTCGTTGTTTGTTCCTGCCTGTGTTTGAGTGCTCCCTATTTTGCCTGTGTTTGAGTGCTCCCTATTTTGCCTGTGTGTGTTTGAGTGCCCTCTGTTGGTACTTGCCTGTGTTTAAGTGTTCCCTTTTTGTGCCTAAATCTGTTTAAGTGCTTGCATGTGGTTAAGTCCACCCTGTTTGTGCCTGCCTGTGTTTGAGTGCCTGCCTGTGTTTAAGTGCTCCATTTTTGAGCCTGCCTGTGTTTGAGTGCTCTTTGTTTGTGTCTGCCTGTGTTATAGTGCCACATGTTTGAGTGCCTCCTGTTTATGCCTGCTTGTGTTTGAATGCCCCCTGTTGGTGTTTGCCTGTGTTAAAGTGCTCCCTTTTTGTGCCTGTCTCTGTTTAAGTGCTCATGTTGTGCATGCTGTGTTTAAGTCAACCCTGTTTGTGCCTGCGTGTGTTGGGTTCTCCCTGTTTGAGTGCCTGCCTGTGTTTAAGTGCTCCTTGTTTCTGCTTGACTATTGTTTAAGTCCTACCTGTGTTTAAGTGCTCCTTGTTTGTGCCTGCCTGTGTTTGAGTGCTCCCTGTTGATAGAGTGCTCGTTGTTTGTTCCTGCCTGTGTTTGAGTGCTCCCTATTTTGCCTGTGTTTGAGTGCTCCCTATTTTGCCTGTGTGTGTTTGAGTGCCCTCTGTTGGTACTTGCCTGTGTTTAAGTGTTCCCTTTTTGTGCTTAAATCTGTTTAAGTGCTTGCATGTCGTTAAGTCCACTTTGTTTGTGCCTGCCTGTGTCGGGTGCTCGCTGTGTTTGAGTGCCTGCCTGTGTTTAAGTGCTCCTTTTCTCCTTGCCCTCGTTGCTTGTGTCTGACTGTGTTTGGATGCTCCCTGTTGATTTAGTGCTCGTTGTTTGTTAATGCCTGTGTTTGAGTGCTCTCTGTTTGTAACTGCCTGCGTTTGAGTGTTACCTATTTGCGCCTGCCTATGTCTAAGTGCTCGCTGTTTGTGCCTGCCTGTGTTTAATTCTACCTTGTTTGTGCTTGCGTATGTTGGGTTCTTCCTATTTGAGTGCCTGCCTGTGTTTAAGTGGTCCCTGTTTCTTCTTGCTTACTGTTTAAGTTCTACCTGTGATTAAGTGCCCCTTGTTTGTGCCTGACCGTGTTTGGGTCCTCCCTGTTGATTGAGTGCTCGTCGTTTGTTCCTGCCTTTGTTTGAGTGCTCCTTTTTTCTGTATGTCTTCGTGTGTTTGAGTGCCCTCTGTTGGTGCTTGCTTGTGTTAAAATGTTCCCTTTTGTGCTGAATCTGTTTAAGTGTTCCCTGTTTGAGCTTGCATGTGTTTTAGTGTTCCTTGTTTGTGCCAGCCTATTTTTAAGTCCTCCGTGTTTGTGCCTGCGTTAGAATGCCCCTTTTTGAGCCTGCCTGTGTTTGAGTGCTCCTTGTTTGTGTCTGCCTGTGTTATAATGCCTCCTGTTTATGCCTGCTTGTTTTTAAATGCCCCCTGTTGGTGCTTGCCTGTGTTAAAGTGCTCACTTTTTTCGCCTGCCTGTGTTTAAGTCAACCCTGTTTGTGCCTGCCTGTGTTTGAGTGCTCCCTGTTTGAGCCTTTCTGTGTTTGAGTGCTCCTTGTTTGTGTCTGCCTGTGTTATAGTGCCCTATGTTTGTGCTTGCCTCTGTTTGAGTGCCTCCTGTTGTTTGAGTGCTCCCTGTTTGTGGTTGTCCGTGCTTGAGTGCCGCCTGCCTGTGTTTGAGTGCGTTCTGTTTGTGCCTGCCTGTGTTTGTGCATTCCTGTGTTTGTGTGGCCCCTGTAGGTGTTTACCTGTTTTAAAGTGCTCCCTTTTTCTGCCTGAATTTGTTTAAGTGCTACCTGTTTGTGCTTGCATGTGTTTAAGTTTTCCCTGTTTGTGCCTGCCTGTGTTTAAATCCTCCCTGTTTGCGCCTGCCTGTGTTTTAGTGTTCCCTGTTTGTGCCTGCCTGTGTTTGAGTGCTCCCTGTTTGAACCTGCCTGTGTTTGAGTGCTCCTTATTTGTGTCTGCCTGTGTTATAGTGTCCCATGTTTGAGTCCATCTTGTTTTTGCCTGCTTGTGCCTTTCTGTTTGAATGCCCCTTGTTGGTACTTGCCTGTGTTAAAGTGCTCCCTTTTTGTGCCTGTCTCTGTTTAAGTGCTCACTATTTGTGCCTGCCTGTGTTTAAGTCCACCCTGTTTGTACCTGCGTGTGTTGGGTTTTAGCTGTTTGAGGCCTTGTTTGAACCTGCCTGTGTTTGAGTGCTCCGTGTTTGTGTTTGCCTGTGTTATAGTGCCCCATGTTTGAGTGCCTCCTGTTTATGCCTGTGTTAAAGTGCTCCCTTTTTGTGCCTGTCTCTGTTTAAGTGCTCCCTATTTGTGCCTGAATGTGTTTAAGTCAACCCTATTTGTGCCTGCGTGTGTTGGGTTCCCCTGTTTGAGTGCCTGCGTGTGTTGGGTTCCCCTGTTTGAGTGCCTGCCTGTGTTTAAGTGCTCCTTGTTTCTGCTTGACTATTATTTAAGTCCTACCTGTGTTTAAGTGCTCCTTGTTTGTGCCTGCCTGTGTTTGGGTGCTCCCTGTTGATAGAGTGCTCGTTGTTTGTTCCTGCATGTTTGAGTGTTCCCTATTTTGCCTGTGTTTGAGTGCTCCCTATTTTGCCTGTGTGTGTTAGAGTGCCCTCTGTTGGTACTTGCCTGTGTTTAAGTGTTCCCTTTTTGTGCCTAAATCTGTTTAAGTGCTTGCATGTGGTTAAGTCCACCCTGTTTGTGCCTGCCTGTGTTGTGCTCCCTGTTTGGTGCTCGCTCTGTTTGAGTGCTCCCTTTTTGAGCCTGCCTGTGTTTGAGTGCTCCTTGTTTGTGTCTGCCTGTGTTATAGTGCCCCATGTTTGAGTGCCTCCTGTTTATGCCTGCTTGTGTTTGAATGCCCCCTGTTGGTGTTTGCCTCTGTTAAAGTGCTCACCTTCTTGTGCCTTTCTCTGTTTAAGTGCTCCCTGTTTGTGCCTGCCTGTGTTTAAGTCAACCCTGTTTGTGCCTGCGTGTGTTGGGTTCTCCCTGTTTGAGTGCCTGCCTGTGTTTAGGTGCTCCCTGTTTCTCCTTGCCCTCGTTGTTTGTGTCTAACTGTGTTTAGATGCTCCCTGTTGATTGAGTGCTCGTTGTTTGTTAATGCCTGTGTTTGAGTTTTCTCTGTTTGTAACTTACTGCGTTTGATTGTTACCTATTTGCGCCTGCATGTGTTTAAGTGCTCGCTGTTTGTGCCTGCCTGTGTATAAATCCACCTTATTTGTGCTTGCATATGTTGGGTTCTCCCTGTTTGAGCTTGACTGTGTTTGAGTGCCTGCCTGTGTTTAAGTGCTCCCTGTTTCTGCTTGCTTATTGTTTAAATCTGACCTGTGTTTAACTGCTCCTTGTTTGTGCCTGATCGTGTTTGGGTGCTTCCTGTTGATTTAGTGCTCGTCATTTGTTCCTGCCTGTGTTTGAGTGCTCCCTGTTTTTGCCAGTATGTGCTTCCTGTTTGTGCCTTCCTGTGTTTGAGTGCCCTCTGTTGGTGCTTGCCTGTGTTAAATTGCTCCCTTTTTGTGTCTGAATCTGTTTAAGTGCTCCCTGTTTGAGCTTGCATGTGTTTAAGTGTTCCCTGTTTGTGCCAGCCTGTGTTTAAGTCCTCCCTGTTTGTGCCTGCCTGTGTTTGAGTGCTCCCTGTTTGTGCCTGCCTGTGTTTGAGTGCTCCTTGTTTGTGTCTGCCTGTGTTATAGGGCCCCATGTTTGAGTGCCTCCTGTTTATGCCTGCTTGTTTTTGAATGCCCAATGTTGGTGTTTGCCTGTGTTAAAGTGTTCCCTTTTTGCGCCTGCCTTTGTTTAAGTCAACCCTGTTTGTGCCTGGCTGTGTTTGAGTGCTCCATGTTTGAGCCTTCCTGTGTTTGAGTGCTCTTTGTTTGTGTCTGCCTGTGTTATAGTGCCCTATGTTTGTGCCTGCCTCTGTTTGAGTGCCTCCTGTTGTTTGAGTGCTCCCTGTTTGTGTCTTTCCGTGCTTGAGTGCCCCATATTTGTGCCTGCCTGTGTTTGAGTGCGTTCTGTTTGTGCCTGCCTGTGTTTGTGCGTTCCTGTGTTTGTGCGTTCCTGTGTTTGTGTGTCCCCTGTAGGTGTTTACCTGTTTAAAAGTGCTCCCTTTTTCTGCCTGAATTTGTTTAAGTGCTACCTGTTTGTGCTTGCATGTGTTTAAATCCTCCCTGTTTGCGCCTGCCTGTGTTTGAGTGCTCCCTGTTTGAGCCTGCCTGTGTTTGAGTGCTCCCTGTTTGAACCTGCCTGTGTTTGAGTGCTCCTTATTTGTGTCTGCCTGTGTTATAGTGTCCCATGTTTGAGTCCCTCTTGTTTTTGCCTGCTTGTGCCTTCCTGTGTTTGAATGCCCCTAGTTGGTGCTTGCCTGTGTTAAAGTACTTTCTTTTTGAGCCTGAATCTGTTTAAGTGCTCCCTGTTTGTGCCTGCCTGTGTTTAAGTCCACCCTATTTGTACCTGCGTGTGTTCGGTTTTCCCTGTTTGAGCCTTTGTTTGAACCTGCCTGCGTTTGAATGCTCCGTGTTTGTGTTTGCCTGTGTTATAGTGCCCCATGTTTGAGTGCCTCCTGTTTATGCCTGATTGTGTTTGCCTGTGTTAAAGTACTCCCTTTTTGTGCCTGTTTTGGTTTAAGTGCTCCCTGTTTGTGCCTGAATGTGTTTATGTCAACCCTATTTGTGCCTGCGTGTGTTGGGTTCCCCTGTTTGAATGCCTGCCTGTGTTTAAGTGCTCTTTGTTTCTGTTTGACTATTGTTTATGTCCTACCTGTGTTTAAGTGCTCCTTGTTTGTGCCTGCCTGTGTTTGAGTGCTCCCTTTTGATAGAGTGCTCGTTGTTTGTTCCTGCCTGTGTTTGAGTGCTCCCTATTTTGCCTGTGTGTGTTTGAGGGCCCTCTGTTGGTACTTACCTGTGTTTAAGTGTTCCCTTTTTGTGCTTAAATCTGTTTAAGTGCTTGCATGTGGTTAAGTCCACCCTGTTTGTGCCTGCCTGTGCCGGGTGCTCCCTGTGTTTGAGTGCCTGGCTGTGTTTAAGTGCTCCCTTTTCTCCTTGCCCTCGTTGTTTGTGTCTGACTGTGTTTGGATGCTGCCTGTTGATTTAGTGCTCGTTGTTTGTTAATGCCTGTGTTTGAGTGTTCTCTGTTTGTAACTGCCTGCGTTTGAGTGTTACCTATTTGCGCCTGCATGTGTTTAAGTGCTCGCTGTTTTTGCCTGCCTGTGTTTAATTCCACATTATTTGTGCTTGCATATGTTGGGTTCTGCCTGTTTGAGCTTGACTGTGTTTAAGTGCCTGCCTTGTGTTTAAGTGCCCCCTGTTTCTGCTTGCTTATTGTTTAAGTCCTACCTGTGTTTAAGTGCTCCTTGTTTGTGCCTGATCATGTTTGGGTGTTCCTTTTGATTGAGTGCTCGTCATTTGTTCCTGCCTGTGTTTGAGTGCTCCCTGTTTTTGCCTGTATGTGCTTCCTGTTTGTGCCTTCCTGTGTTTGAGTGCCCTCTGTTGGTGCTTGCCTGTGTTAAAGTGCTCCCTTTTTGTGCCTGTCTCTGTTTAAGTGCTCCCTGTTTGTGCCTGCCTGTGTTTAAGTCAACCCTGTTTGTGCCTGCGTGTGTTGGGTTCTCCCTGTTTGAGTGCCTGCCTGTGTTTAAGTGCTCCTTGTTTCTGCTTGACTATTGTTTAAGTCCTACCTGTGTTTAAGTGCTCCTTGTTTGTGCCTGCCTGTATTTGGGTGCTCCCTGTTAATAGAGTGCTCGTTGTTTGTTCCTGCCTGTGTTTGAGTGCTCCCTATTTTGCCTGTGTTTGAGTGCTCCCTATGTTGCCTGTGTGTGTTTGAGTGCCCTTTGTTGGTACTTGCCTGTGTTTAAGTGTTCACTTTTTGTGCCTAAATCTGTTTAAGTGCTTACATGTGGTTAAGTCCACCCTGTTTGTGCCTGCCTGTGTCGGGTGCTCGCTCTGTTTGAGTGCTCCCTTTTTGAGCCTGCCTGTGTTTGAATGCTCCTTGTTTGTGTCTGCCTGTGTTATAGTGCCCCATGTTTGAGTGCCTCCTGTTTATGCCTGCTTGTGTTTGAATGCCCCCTGTTGGTGTTTGCCTGTGTTAAAGTGCTCCCTTTTTGTGCCTATCTCTGTTTAAGTGCTTCCCTGTGTTTAAGTCAGCCCTGTTTGTGCCTGCGTGTGTTGGGTTCTCCCTGTTTGAGTGCCTGCCTGTGTTTAAGTGCTCCTTGTTTCTGCTTGACTATTGTTTAAGTCCTACCTGTGTTTAAGTGCTCCTTGTTTGTGCCTGCCTGTGTTTGGGTGCTCCCTGTTGATAGAGTGCTCGTTGTTTGTTCCTGCCTGTGTTTGAGTGCTCCCTATTTTGCCTGTGTTTGAGTGCTCCCTATTTTGCCTGTGTGTGTTTGAGTGCCCTCTGTTGGTACTTGCCTGTGTTTAAGTGTTCCCTTTTTGTGCTTAAATCTGTTTAAGTGCTTGCATGTGGTTAAGTCCACTTTGTTTGTGCCTGCCTGTGTCGGGTGCTCGCTGTGTTTGAGTGCCTGCCTGTGTTTAAGTGCTCCTTTTCTCCTTGCCCTCGTTGCTTGTGTCTGACTGTGTTTGGATGCTCCCTGTTGATTTAGTGCTCGTTGTTTGTTAATGCCTGTGTTTGAGTGCTCTCTGTTTGTAACTGCCTGCGTTTGAGTGTTACCTGTTTGCGCCTGCCTATGTCTAAGTGCTCGCTGTTTGTGCCTGCCTGTGTTTAATTCTACCTTGTTTGTGCTTGCGTATGTTGGGTTCTTCCTATTTGAGTGCCTGCCTGTGTTTAAGTGGTCCCTGTTTCTTCTTGCTTACTGTTTAAGTTCTACCTGTGTTTAAGTGCCCCTTGTTTGTGCCTGACCGTGTTTGGGTGCTCCCTGTTGATTGAGTGCTCGTCGTTTGTTCCTGCCTTTGTTTGAGTGCTCCCTGTTTTTGCCTGTATGTGCTTCCTGTGTTTGAGTGCCCTCTGTTGGTGCTTGCTTGTGTTAAAATGTTCCCTTTTGTGCTGAATCTGTTTAAGTGCTCCCTGTTTGAGCTTGCATGTGTTTTAGTGTTCCTTGTTTGTGCCAGCCTGTTTTTAAGTCCTCCGTGTTTGTGCCTGCGTTTGAGTGCCCCTTTTTGAGCCTGCCTGTGTTTGAGTGCTCCTTGTTTGTGTCTGCCTGTGTTATAATGCCTCCTGTTTATGCCTGCTTGTTTTTAAATGCCCCCTGTTGGTGCTTGCCTGTGTTAAAGTGCTAACTTTTTTCGCCTGCCTGTGTTTAAGTCAACCCTGTTTGTGCCTGCCTGTGTTTGAGTGCTCCCTGTTTGAGCCTTTCTGTGTTTGAGTGCTCCTTTTTTGTGTCTGCCTGTGTTATAGTGCCCTATGTTTGTGCTTGCCTCTGTTTGAGTGCCTCCTGTTGTTTGAGTGCTCCCTGTTTGTGGTTGTCCGTGCTTGAGTGCCGCCTGCCTGTGTTTGAGTGCGTTCTGTTTGTGCCTGCCTGTGTTTGTGCATTCCTGTGTTTGTGTGGCCCCTGTAGGTGTTTACCTGTTTTAAAGTGCTCCCTTTTTCTGCCTGAATTTGTTTAAGTGCTACCTTTTTGTGCTTGCATGTGTTTAAGTTTTCCCTGTTTGTGCCTGCCTGTGTTTAAATCCTCCCTGTTTGCGCCTGCCTGTGTTTGAGTGCTCCGTGTTTGAGCCTGCCTGTGTTTGAGTGCTCCCTGTTTGAACCTGCCTGTGTTTGAGTGCTCCTTATTTGTGTCTGCCTGTGTTATAGTGTCCCATGTTTGAGTCCCTCTTGTTTTTGCCTGCTTGTGCCTTCCTGTGTTTGAATGCCCCTAGTTGGTGCTTGCCTGTGTTAAAGTACTTTCTTTTTGAGCCTGAATCTGTTTAAGTGCTCCCTGTTTGTGCCTGCCTGTGTTTAAGTCCACCCTGTTTGTACCTGCGTGTGTTGGGTTTTAGCTGTTTGAGGCCTTGTTTGAACCTGCCTGTGTTTGAGTGCTCCGTGTTTGTGTTTGCCTGTGTTATAGTGCCCCATGTTTGAGTGCCTCCTGTTTATGCCTGTGTTAAAGTGCTCCCTTTTTGTGCCTGTCTCTGTTTAAGTGCTCCCTATTTGTGCCTGAATGTGTTTAAGTCAACCCTATTTGTGCCTGCGTGTGTTGGGTTCCCCTGTTTGAGTGCCTGCGTGTGTTGGGTTCCCCTGTTTGAGTGCCTGCCTGTGTTTAAGTGCTCCTTGTTTCTGCTTGACTATTATTTAAGTCCTACCTGTGTTTAAGTGCTCCTTGTTTGTGCCTGCCTGTGTTTGGGTGCTCCTTGTTGATAGAGTGCTCGTTGTTTGTTCCTGCATGTGTTTGAGTGTTCCCTATTTTGCATGTGTTTGAGTGCTCCCTATTTTACCTGTGTGTGTTTGAGTGCCCTCTGTTGGTACTTGCCTGTGTTTAAGTATTCCCTTTTTGTGCCTAAATCTGTTTAAGTGCTTGCATGTGGTTAAGTCCACCCTGTTTGTGCCTGCCTGTGTCGGGTGCTCGCTCTGTTTGAGTGCTCCCTTTTTGAGCCTGTCTGTGTTTGAATGCTCCTTGTTTGTGTCTGCCTGTGTTATAGTGCCCCATGTTTGAGTGCCTCCTGTTTATGCCTGCTTGTGTTTGAATGCCCCCTGTTGGTGTTTGCCTCTGTTAAAGTGCTCCCTTCTTGTGCCTTTCTCTGTTTAAGTGCTCCCTGTTTGTGCCTGCCTGTGTTTAAGTCAACCCTGTTTGTGCCTGCGTGTGTTGGGTTCTCCCTGTTTGAGTGCCTGCCTGTGTTTAGGTGCTCCCTGTTTCTCCTTGCCCTCGTTGTTTGTGTCTAACTGTGTTTAGATGCTCCCTGTTGATTGAGTGCTCGTTGTTTGTTAATGCCTGTGTTTGAGTTTTCTCTGTTTGTAACTTACTGCGTTTGATTGTTACCTATTTGCGCCTGCATGTGTTTAAGTGCTCGCTGTTTGTGCCTGCCTGTGTATAAATCCACCTTATTTGTGCTTGCATATGTTGGGTTCTCCCTGTTTGAGCTTGACTGTGTTTGAGTGCCTGCCTGTGTTTAAGTGCTCCCTGTTTCTGCTTGCTTATTGTTTAAATTCCACCTGTGTTTAACTGCTCCTTGTTTGTGCCTGATCGTGTTTGGGTGCTTCCTGTTGATTGAGTGCTCGTCATTTGTTCCTGCCTGTGTTTGAGTGCTCCCTGTTTTTGCCTGTATGTGCTTCCTGTTTGTGCCTTCCTGTGTTTGAGTGCCCTCTGTTGGTGCTTGCCTGTGTTAAATTGCTCCCTTTTTGTGTCTGAATCTGTTTAAGTGCTCCCTGTTTGAGCTTGCATGTGTTTAAGTGTTCCCTGTTTGTGCCAGCCTGTGTTTAAGTCCTCCCTGTTTGTGCCTGCCTGTGTTTGAGTGCTCCCTGTTTGTGCCTGCCTGTGTTTGAGTGCTCCTTGTTTGTGTCTGCCTGTGTTATAGGGCCCCATGTTTGAGTGCCTCCTGTTTATGCCTGCTTGTTTTTGAATGCCCAATGTTGGTGTTTGCCTGTGTTAAAGTGTTCCCTTTTTTTGCGCCTGCCTTTGTTTAAGTCAACCCTGTTTGTGCCTGGCTGTGATTGAGTGCTCCATGTTTGAGCCTTCCTGTGTTTGAGTGCTCTTTGTTTGTGTCTGCCTGTGTTATAGTGCCCTATGTTTGTGCCTGCCTCTGTTTGAGTGCCTCCTGTTGTTTGAGTGCTCCCTGTTTGTGTCTTTCCGTGCTTGAGTGCCCCATATTTGTGCCTGCCTGTGTTTGAGTGCGTTCTGTTTGTGCCTGCCTGTGTTTGTGCGTTCTTGTGTTTGTGCGTTCCTGTGTTTGTGTGTCCCCTGTAGGTGTTTACCTGTTTAAAAGTGCTCCCTTTTTCTGCCTGAATTTGTTTAAGTGCTACCTGTTTGTGCTTGCATGTGTTTAAATCCTCCCTGTTTGCGCCTGCCTGTGTTTGAGTGCTCCCTGTTTGAGCCTGCCTGTGTTTGAGTGCTCCCTGTTTGAACCTGCCTGTGTTTAAGTGCTCCTTATTTGTGTCTGCCTGTGTTATAGTGCCCCATGTTTGAGTGCCTCCTGTTTATGCCTGCTTGTGTTTGAATGCCCCCTGTTGGTGTTTGTCTCTGTTAAAGTGCTCCCTTCTTGTGCCTTTCTCTGTTTAAGTGCTCCCTGTTTGTGCCTGCCTGTGTTTAAGTCAACCCTGTTTGTGCCTGCGTGTGTTGGGTTCTCCCTGTTTGAGTGCCTGCCTGTGTTTAGGTGCTCCCTGTTTCTCCTTGCCCTCGTTGTTTGTGTCTAACTGTGTTTAGATGCTCCCTGTTGATTGAGTGCTCGTTGTTTGTTAATGCCTGTGTTTGAGTTTTCTCTGTTTGTAACTTACTGCGTTTGATTGTTACCTATTTGCGCCTGCATGTGTTTAAGTGCTCGCTGTTTATGCCTGCCTGTGTATAAATCCACCTTATTTGTGCTTGCATATGTTGGGTTCTCCCTGTTTGAGCTTGACTGTGTTTGAGTGCCTGCCTGTGTTTAAGTGCTCCCTGTTTCTGCTTGCTTATTGTTTAAATCCGACCTGTGTTTAACTGCTCCTTGTTTGTGCCTGATCGTGTTTGGGTGCTTCCTGTTGATTGAGTGCTCGTCATTTGTTCCTGCCTGTGTTTGAGTGCTCCCTGTTTTTGCCTGTATGTGCTTCCTGTTTGTGCCTTCCTGTGTTTGAGTGCCCTCTGTTGGTGCTTGCCTGTGTTAAATTGCTCCCTTTTTGTGTCTGAATCTGTTTAAGTGCTCCCTGTTTGAGCTTGCATGTGTTTAAGTGTTCCCTGTTTGTGCCAGCCTGTGTTTAAGTCCTCCCTGTTTGTGCCTGCCTGTGTTTGAGTGCTCCCTGTTTGTGCCTGCCTGTGTTTGAGTGCTCCTTGTTTGTGTCTGCCTGTGTTATAGGGCCCCATGTTTGAGTGCCTCCTGTTTATGCCTGCTTGTTTTTGAATGCCCAATGTTGGTGTTTGCCTGTGTTAAAGTGTTCCCTTTTTGCGCCTGCCTTTGTTTAAGTCAACCCTGTTTGTGCCTGGCTGTGTTTGAGTGCTCCATGTTTGAGCCTTCCTGTGTTTGAGTGCTCTTTGTTTGTGTCTGCCTGTGTTATAGTGCCCTATGTTTGTGCCTGCCTCTGTTTGAGTGCCTCCTGTTGTTTGAGTGCTCCCTGTTTGTGTCTTTCCGTGCTTGAGTGCCCCATATTTGTGCCTGCCTGTGTTTGAGTGCGTTCTGTTTGTGCCTGCCTGTGTTTGTGCGTTCCTGTGTTTGTGCGTTCCTGTGTTTGTGTGTCCCCTGTAGGTGTTTACCTGTTTAAAAGTGCTCCCTTTTTCTGCCTGAATTTGTTTAAGTGCTACCTGTTTGTGCTTGCATGTGTTTAAATCCTCCCTGTTTGCGCCTGTCTGTGTTTGAGTGCTCCCTGTTTGAGCCTGCCTGTGTTTGAGTGCTCCCTGTTTGAACCTGCCTGTGTTTGAGTGCTCCTTATTTGTGTCTGCCTGTGTTATAGTGTCCCATGTTTGAGTCCCTCTTGTTTTTGCCTGCTTGTGCCTTCCTGTGTTTGAATGCCCCTAGTTGGTGCTTGCCTGTGTTAAAGTACTTTCTTTTTGAGCCTGAATCTGTTTAAGTGCTCCCTGTTTGTGCCTGCCTGTGTTTAAGTCCACCCTATTTGTACCTGCGTGTGTTGGGTTTTCCCTGTTTGAGCCTTTGTTTGAACCTGCCTGCGTTTGAATGCTCCGTGTTTGTGTTTGCCTGTGTTATAGTGCCCCATGTTTGAGTGCCTCCTGTTTATGCCTGATTGTGTTTGCCTGTGTTAAAGTGCTCCCTTTTTGTGCCTGTTTTGGTTTAAGTGCTCCCTGTTTGTGCCTGAATGTGTTTAAGTCAACCCTATTTGTGCCTGCGTGTGTTGGGTTCCCCTGTTTGAATGCCTGCCTGTGTTTAAGTGCTCTTTGTTTCTGTTTGACTATTGTTTAAGTCCTACCTGTGTTTAAGTGCTCCTTGTTTGTGCCTGCCTGTGTTTGAGTGCTCCCTTTTGATAGAGTGCTCGTTGTTTGTTCCTGCCTGTGTTTGAGTGCTCCCTATTTTGTCTGTGTGTGTTTGAGGGCCCTCTGTTGGTACTTACCTGTGTTTAAGTGTTCCCTTTTTGTGCTTAAATCTGTTTAAGTGCTTGCATGTGGTTAAGTCCACCCTGTTTGTACCTGCCTGTGCCGGGTGCTCACTGTGTTTGAGTGCCTGGCTGTGTTTAAGTGCTCCCTTTTCTCCTTGCCCTCGTTGTTTGTGTCTGACTGTGTTTGGATGCTGCCTGTTGATTTAGTGCTCGTTGTTTGTTAATGCCTGTGTTTGAGTGTTCTCTGTTTGTAACTGCCTGCGTTTGAGTGTTACCTATTTGCGCCTGCATGTGTTTAAGTGCTCGCTGTTTTTGCCTGCCTGTGTTTAATTCCACATTATTTGTGCTTGCATATGTTGGGTTCTGCCTGTTTGAGCTTGACTGTGTTTAAGTGCCTGCTTGTGTTTAAGTGCCCCCTGTTTCTGCTTGCTTATTGTTTAAGTCCTACCTGTGTTTAAGTGCTCCTTGTTTGTGCCTGATCATGTTTGGGTGTTCCTTTTGATTGAGTGCTCGTCATTTGTTCCTGCCTGTGTTTGAGTGCTCCCTGTTTTTGCCTGTATGTGCTTCCTGTTTGTGCCTTCCTGTGTTTGAGTGCCCTCTGTTGGTGCTTGCCTGTGTTAAAGTGCTCCCTTTTTGTGCCTGTCTCTGTTTAAGTGCTCCCTGTTTGTGCCTGCCTGTGTTTAAGTCAACCCTGTTTGTGCCTGCGTGTGTTGGGTTCTCCCTGTTTGAGTGCCTGCCTGTGTTTAAGTGCTCCTTGTTTCTGCTTGACTATTGTTTAAGTCCTACCTGTGAAGTGCTCCTTGTTTGTGCCTGCCTGTGTTTGAGTGCTCCCTGTTAATAGAGTGCTCGTTGTTTGTTCCTGCCTGTGTTTGAGTGCTCCCTATTTTGCTTGTGTTTGAGTGCTCCCTATTTTGCCTGTGTGTGTTTGAGTGCCCTCTGTTGGTACTTGCCTGTGTTTAAGTGTTCCCTTTTTGTGCTTAAATCTGTTTAAGTGCTTGCATGTCGTTAAGTCCACTTTGTTTGTGCCTGCCTGTGTCGGGTGCTCGCTGTGTTTGAGTGCCTGCCTGTGTTTAAGTGCTCCCTTTTCTCCTTGCCCTCGTTGCTTGTGTCTGACTGTGTTTGGATGCTCCCTGTTGATTTAGTGCTCGTTGTTTGTTAATGCCTGTGTTTGAGTGCTCTCTGTTTGTAACCTCCTGCGTTTGAGTGTTACCTGTTTGCACCTGCCTATGTCTAAGTGCTAGCTGTTTGTGCCTGCCTGTGTTTAATTCTACCTTGTTTGTGCTTGCGTATGTTGGGTTCTTCCTATTTGAGTGCCTGCCTGTGTTTAAGTGGTCCCTGTTTCTTCTTGCTTACTGTTTAAGTTCTACCTGTCATTAAGTGCCCCTTGTTTGTGCCTGACCGTGTTTGGGTCCTCCCTGTTGATTGAGTGCTCGTCGTTTGTTCCTGCCTTTGTTTGAGTGCTCCCTGTTTTTGCCTGTATGTGCTTCGTGTGTTTGAGTGCCCTCTGTTGGTGCTTGCTTGTGTTAAAGTGTTCCCTTTTGTGCTGAATCTGTTTAAGTGTTCCCTGTTTGAGCTTGCATGTGTTTAAGTGTTCCTTGTTGTGCCAGCCTGTGTTTAAGTCCTCCGTGTTTGTGCCTGCGTTTGAGTGCCCCTTTTTGAGCCTGCCTATGTTTGAGTGCTCCTTGTTTGTGTCTGCCTGTTTATGCCTGCTTGTTTTTGAATGCCCCCTGTTGGTGCTTGCCTGTGTTAAAGTGCTCACTTTTTGCGCCTGCCTGTGTTTAAGTCAACCCTGTTTGTGCCTGCCTGTGTTTGAGTGCTCCCTGTTTGAGCCTTTCTGTGTTTGAGTGCTCCTTGTTTGTGTCTGCCTGTGTTATAGTGCCCTATGTTTGTGCCTCCCTCTGTTTGAGTGCCTCCTGTTGTTTGAGTGCTGCCTGTTTGTGGTTGTCCGTGCTTGAGTGCCGCCTGCCTGTGTTTGAGTGCGTTCTGTTTGTGCCTGCCTGTGTTTGTGCGTTCCTGTGTTTGTGTGGCCCCTGTAGGTGTTTACCTGTTTTAAAGTGCTCCCTTTTTCTGCCTGAATTTGTTTAAGTGCTACCTGTTTGTGCTTGCATGTGTTTAAGTTTTCCCTGTTTGTGCCTGCATGTGTTTAAATCCTCCCTGTTAGGGCCTGCCTGTGTTTTAGTGTTCCCTGTTTGTGCCTGCCTGTGTTTGAGTGCTCCCTGTTTGAACCTGCCTGTGTTTGAGTGCTCCTTATTTGTGTCTGCCTGTGTTATAGTGTCCCATGTTTGAGTCCCTCTTGTTTTTGCCTGCTTGTGCCTTTCTGTGTTTGAATGCCCCTTGTTGGTGCTTGTCTGTGTTAAAGTACTCTCTTTTTGAGCCTGAATCTGTTTAAGTGCTCCCTGTTTGTGCCTGCCTGTATTTAAGTCCACCCTGTTTGTACCTGCGTGTGTTGGGTTTTAGCTGTTTGAGGCCTTGTTTGAACCTGCCTGTGTTTGAGTGCTCCGTGTTTGTGTTTGCCTGTGTTATAGTGCCCCATGTTTGAGTGCCTCCTGTTTATGCCTGTGTTAAAGTGCTCCCTTTTTGTGCCTGTCTCTGTTTAAGTGCTCCTTATTTGTGCCTGAATGTGTTTAAGTCAACCCTATTTGTGTCTGCGTGTGTTGGGTTCCCCTGTTTGAGTGCCTGCGTGTGTTGGGTTCCCCTGTTTGAGTGCCTGCGTGTGTTGGGTTCCCCTGTTTGAGTGCCTGCCTGTGTTTGTGTTTGAGTGTTCCCTATTTTGCCTGTGTTTGAGTGCTCCCTATTTTGCCTGTGTGTGTTTGAGTGCCCTCTGTTGGTACTTGCCTGTGTTTAAGTGTTCCCTTTTTGTGCCTAAATCTGTTTAAGTGCTTGCATGTGGTTAAGTCCACCCTGTTTGTGCCTGCCTGTGTCGGGTGCTCGCTCTGTTTGAGTGCTCCCTTTTTGAGCCTGCCTGTGTTTGAATGCTCCTTGTTTGTGTCTGCCTGTGTTATAGTGCCCCATGTTTGAGTGCCTCCTGTTTATGCCTGCTTGTGTTTGAATGCCCCCTGTTGGTGTTTGCCTGTGTTAAAGTGCTCCCTTTTTGTGCCTGTCTCTGTTTAAGTGCTCCCTGTGTTTAAGTCAACCCTGTTTGTGCCTGCGTGTGTTGGGTTCTCCCTGTTTGAGTGCCTGCCTGTGTTTAAGTGCTCTTTGTTTCTGCTTGACTATTGTTTAAGTCCTACCTGTGTTTAAGTGCTCCTTGTTTGTGCCTGTGTTTGAGTGCTCCCTGTTGATAGAGTGCTCGTTGTTTGTTCCTGCCTGTGTTTGAGTGCTCCCTATTTTGCCTATGTGTGTTTGATGGCCCTCTGTTGGTACTTGCCTGTGTTTAAGTGTTCCCTTTTTGTGCTTAAATCTGTTTAAGTGCTTGCATGTGGTTAAGTCCACCCTGTTTGTGCCTGCCTGTGTCGAGTGCTCCCTGTGTTTGAGTGCCTGCCTTTGTTTAAGTGCTCCCTTTTCTCCTTGCCCTCGTTGTTTGTTAATGCCTGTGTTTGAGTGCTCTTTGTTTGTAACTGCCTGCGTTTGAGTGTTACCTGTTTGCGCCTGCCTGTGTCTAAGTGCTCGCTGTTTGTGTTTAATTCCACCTTGTTTGTGCTTGCGTATGTTGGGTTCTCCCTATTTGAGAGCCTGCCTGTTTAAGTGCTCCCTGTTTCTGATTGCTTATTGTTTGTGCCTGACCGTATTTGGGTGCTTCCTGTTGATTGAGTGCTCCTCGTTTGTTCCTGCCTGTGTTTGAGTGCTCCCTGTTTTTGCTTGAGTGCTTCCTGCTTTTGCCCTCCTGTGTTTGAGTGCCCTCAGCTTGTGCTTGCCTGTGTTAGTGCCTGAATCTGTTTAAGTGCTCCCTGTTGGTGCCTGAATGTTGTTTAAGTGCTCCCTGTTTATGCCTGCCTGTGTTTGAGTGCCCCTGTTGGTGCTTGTTTGTGTTAAAGTGCAACCTTTTTGTGACTGAATCTGTTTAATTGCTCCATTTGTGCCTGCATGTGTTTAGGTGTCCCCTGTTTGTGCCTGCATGTTTATTCAAAGATTATTCGTACTGAAAAGATGATGGGTACCTCCCGTAAATTGTTACCACTGTAAACATTATTGGTACACCTAATAATTATTGATATCCCACAGAAGAATCATTAGTAGATATAAAGATCAATTTTACACGCAAAGATATAATTTACATAATAAATAAATTAGCAAATTAGATTATCATCCAAATTATTGGACAATATAAAATAAAATATGAGAATAATTTATCGTTAACTATATAAAATCTTAATCAAAAGTAGATAGATGCGTTTATTTAAATTAAAAATAAATTTGTACAAATCTAATGAAATCTTTTAAAACTTAATAATTAAAATTTTAAAGTAATACAATTAAGAAAAAAATTTTAACTAAATAACTTAGTTTTAAGAAAATAGACTATTATTATGAGAATAATTTATCGTTAACTATAAAAAATCTTAATCAAAAGTAGATAGATGTGTTTATTTAAATTAAAAATAAATTTGTATAAATCTAATGAAATCTTTTAAAAATTAATAATTAAAATTTTAAAGTAATACAATTAAGAAAAAAATTTTAACTAAATAACTTAGTTTTAAGAAAATAGACTATTATTAACACCTTACATATTTAAAAATGATCTATAGTGGTTATCTTTTATAGAAATCAGAATATTAATACTAATAAAATAAAAACCTTGTTTTATTAAAAATATAAATTTAAAATAGTAATAAATAAACTAATTATCTTTATTGAAAGAATTTTTTGGAAAAAATGTACAATTTAGAATAAAAAATTACTGTAGTATTCAGTAGTTGAGCACACTCAAGACTAATTAAAGCTTGAGAAGGGTCTTTCTCAAGAATATTTTTCTTTCTTTCTTTCTTTCTTTTTTCTCAAGAAGGGTAGGTATAAAATAAGTTGCAAAAGTAAGGCCTTGAGTTTTGAAAAGTGAAAATTTGTCCTTTATTTTTGTTAACTCGATGTCAATAATGTCCATGCGAACAAATTTATAAAATATTTAAAATATATTTCAATTTTTCAAAAATATTTAGTAAAATTTTTAATTTCTTTAAAATTAAAAAGCATATTTCATTTTCTTTTGTTTTTAACAATGCTCTTTATTCAAAATATGAATTAAAATTTATATTACTAGAAATTATAAGTTCTCTTGTATTTGATCATTATTACATAACATACACTGTGTGAAAGACAGTTTTCGGTGATTGAAACCCCACCAATTCCACTTTTGGGTTCAAACTATAAGGTTTGAACTGGCATTTAGTGGCTACGGATGAGCATAAACAATTGAAAGACTTTTTAACCCCCTTGAAATCCCGTTTTTTTCTTTTGTTCTCCCCCTTGAAAGGGCTATTCACCCCTTTTAAATTCCCTATTTTTCACCGCCCCTCTCTGACTGTGCCTGCCTGTGTTTAAGTGCTCCCTGTTTCTGCTTGCCTATTATTTAAGTCCTACCTGTGCTTGTGCTCCTTGTTTATGCCTTCCTGTGTTTAGGTGTTCCCTGTTTGTGCCTTCCTGTGTTTGAGTGCCCTCTGTTGGTGCTTGCCTGTTTAAAGTGCTCCCTTTTTGTGCCTGAATCTATTTAAGTGCTCCCTGTTTGTGCTTGCATGTGTTTAAGTTTCCCTTGTTTGTGCCTCCCTGTGTTTAAGTTTCCCCTATATGTGCTCCCTGATTTACCTGTGTTAGAGTGCTACTTGTTTGTGTTTGCCTGTGTTATAGTGCCCCATGTTTAAGTGCCTCCTGTTTTTGCCTTCCTGTGTTTGAATGCCCCCTGTTGGTGCTTACGTGTGCAAAAGTGGTCTCTTTTTGTGCCTGTCTCTGTTTAAGTGCTACCTGTTTGTGCCTGTCTGTGTTTAATTCTACCTTGATTGTGCTTGCGTATGTTGGGTTCTCCCTGTTTGAGCTTGCCTGTGTTTAAGTGCTCCCTGTTTCTGCTTGCTTATTGTTTAAGTCCTACCTGTGTTTAAGTGCTCCTTGTTTGTGCCTAACCGTGTTTGCCCTGTTGATTGAGTGCTCCTCATTTGTTCCTGCCTGTGTTTGAGTGCTCCCTGTTTTTGCCTGTATGTGCTCCTGTTTTGCTTCTTTTTTGAGTGGCCTCTGTTGGTGCTTGCCTGTGTTAAAGTGCTCCCTTTTTGTGCCTCAAATCTGTTTAAGTGCTCCTTTTGTTGCATCTGTTTAAGTGTTCCACCCTGTTTGTGCCAGCCTGTGTCGCCCCTGGTGCTCTGCCTTGTTTGAGTGCTCCCTTTTTGAGCCTGCCTGTGTTTGTGCTCCTTGTTTGTGTCTGCCTGTGTTATAGTGCCCCATTTTGTTTATGCCTGCTTGTGTTTGAATGCCCCCTGTTGGTGTTTGCCTGTGTTAAAGTGCTCCCTTTTTGTGCCTGTCTCTGTTTAAGTCAGCCCTGTTTGTGCCTGCGTGTGTTGGGTTCTCCCTGTTTGAGTGCCTGCCTGTGTTTAAGTGCTCCTTGTTTCTGCTTGATTATTGTTTAAGTCCTACCTGTGTTTAAGTGCTCCTTGTTTGTGCCTACCTGTGTTTGAGTGCTCCCTGTTGATAGAGTGCTCGTTGTTTGTTCCTGCCTGTGTTTGAGTGCTCCCTATTTTGCCTATGTGTGTTTGATGGCCCTCTGTTGGTACTTGCCTGTGTTTAAGTGTTCCCTTTTTGTGCTTAAATCTGTTTAAGTGCTTGCATGTGGTTAAGTCCACCCTGTTTTTGCCTGCCTGTGTTTGAGTGCCTGCCTTTGTTTAAGTGCTCCCTTTTCTCCTTGCCCTCGTTGTTTGTTAATGCCTGTGTTTGAGTGCTCTTTGTTTGTAACTGCCTGCGTTTGAGTGTTACCTGTTTGCGCCTGCCTGTGTCTAAGTGCTCGCTGTTTGTGTTTAATTCCACCTTGTTTGTGCTTGCGTATGTTGGGTTCTCCCTATTTGAGAGCCTGCCTGTTTAAGTGCTCCCTGTTTCTGATTGCTTATTGTTTGTGCCTGACCGTATTTGGGTGCTTCCTGTTGATTGAGTCCTCCTCGTTTGTTCCTGCCTGTGTTTGAGTGCTCCCTGTTTTTGCTTGAGTGCTTCCTGCTTTTGCCCTCCTGTGTTTGAGTGCCCTCAGCTTGTGCTTGCCTGTGTTAGTGCCTGAATCTGTTTAAGTGCTCCCTGTTGGTGCCTGAATGTTGTTTAAGTGCTCCCTGTTTATGGCTGCCTGTGTTTGAGTGCCCCTGTTGGTGCTTGTTTGTGTTAAAGTGTAACCTTTTTGTGACTGAATCTGTTTAATTGCTCCATTTGTGCCTGCATGTGTTTAGGTGTCCCCTGTTTGTGCCTGCATGTTTATTCAAAGATTATTCGTACTGAAAAAATGATGGGTACCTCCCGTAAATTGTTACCACTGTAAACATTATTGGTACACCTAATAATTATTGATATCCCACAGAAGAATCATTAGTAGATATAAAGATCAATTTTACACGCAAAGATATAATTTACATAATAAATGAATTAGCAAATTAGATTATCATCCAAATTATTGGACAATATAAAATAAAATATGAGAATAATTTATCGTTAACTATATAGAATCTTAATCAAAAGTAGATAGATGCGTTTATTTAAATTAAAAATAAATTTGTACAAATCTAATGAAATCTTTTAAAACTTAATAATTAAAATTTTAAAGTAATACAATTAAGAAAAAAATTTTAACTAAATAACTTAGTTTTAAGAAAATAGACTATTATTATGAGAATAATTTATCGTTAACTATAAAAAATCTTAATCAAAAGTAGATAGATGTGTTTATTTAAATTAAAAATAAATTTGTATAAATCTAATGAAATCTTTTAAAAATTAATAATTAAAATTTTAAAGTAATACAATTAAGAAAAAAATTTTAACTAAATAACTTAGTTTTAAGAAAATAGACTATTATTAACACCTTACATATTTAAAAATGATCTATAGTGGTTATCTTTTATAGAAATCAGAATATTAATACTAATAAAATAAAAACCTTGTTTTATTAAAAATATAAATTTAAAATAGTAATAAATAAACTAATTATCTTTATTGAAAGAATTTATTGGAAAAAATGTACAATTTAGAATAAAAAATTACTGTGGTATTCAGTAGTTGAGCACACTCAAGACTAATTAAAGCTTGAGAAGGGTCTTTCTCAAGAATATTTTTCTTTCTTTCTTTCTTTTTTCTCAAGAAGGGTAGGTATAAAATAAGTTGCAAAAGTAAGGCCTTGAGTTTTGAAAAGTGAAAATTTGTCCTTTATTTTTGTTAACTCGATGTCAATAATGTCCATGCGAACAAATCTATAAAATATTTAAAATATATTTCAATTTTTCAAAAATATTTAGTAAAATTTTTAATTTCTTTAAAATTAAAAAGCATATTTCATTTTCTTTTGTTTTTAACAATGCTCTTTATTCAAAATATGAATTAAAATTTATATTACTAGAAATTATAAGTTCTCTTGTATTTGATCATTATTACATAACATACACTGTGTGAAAGACAGTTTTCGGTGATTGAAACCCCACCAATTCCACTTTTGGGTTCAAACTATAAGGTTTGAACTGGCATTTAGTGGCTACGGATGGGCATAAACAATTGAAAGACTTTTTAACCCCCTTGAAATCCCGTTTTTTTCTTTTATTCTCCCCCTTGAAAGGGCTATTCACCGCTTTTAAATTCCCTATTTTTCACCGCCCCTCTCTGACTGTGCCTGCCTGTGTTTAAGTGCTCCCTGTTTCTGCTTGCCTATTATTTAAGTCCTACCTGTGCTTGTGCTCCTTGTTTATGCCTTCCTGTGTTTAGGTGTTCCCTGTTTGTGCCTTCCTGTGTTTGAGTGCCCTCTGTTGGTGCTTGCCTGTTTAAAGTGCTCCCTTTTTGTGCCTGAATCTATTTAAGTGCTCCCTGTTTGTGCTTGCATGTGTTTAAGTTTCCCTTGTTTGTGCCTCCCTGTGTTTAAGTTTCCCCTATATGTGCTCCCTGATTTACCTGTGTTAGAGTGCTACTTGTTTGTGTTTGCCTGTGTTATAGTGCCCCATGTTTAAGTGCCTCCTGTTTTTGCCTTTCTGTGTTTGAATGCCCCCTGTTGGTGCTTACGTTTGCAAAAGTGGTCTCTTTTTGTGCCTGTCTCTGTTTAAGTGCTCCCTATTTGTGCCTGAATGTGTTTAAGTCAACCCTATTTGTGTCTGCGTGTGTTGGGTTCCCCTGTTTGAGTGCCTGCGTGTGTTGGGTTCCCCTGTTTGAGTGCCTGCGTGTGTTGGGTTCCCCTGTTTGAGTGCCTGCCTGTGTTTGTGTTTGAGTGTTCCCTATTTTGCCTGTGTTTGAGTGCTCCCTATTTTGCCTGTGTGTGTTTGAGTGCCCTCTGTTGGTACTTGCCTGTGTTTAAGTGTTCCCTTTTTGTGCCTAAATCTGTTTAAGTGCTTGCATGTGGTTAAGTCCACCCTGTTTGTGCCTGCCTGTGTCGGGTGCTCGCTCTGTTTGAGTGCTCCCTTTTTGAGCCTGCCTGTGTTTGAATGCTCCTTGTTTGTGTCTGCCTGTGTTATAGTGCCCCATGTTTGAGTGCCTCCTGTTTATGCCTGCTTGTGTTTGAATGCCCCCTGTTGGTGTTTGCCTGTGTTAAAGTGCTCCCTTTTGTGTGCCTGTCGTTAAGTGCTCCTCCTGTGTTTAAGTCAGCCCTGTTTGTGCCTGCGTGTGTTGGGTTCTCCCTGTTTGAGTGCCTGCCTGTGTTTAAGTGCTCTTTGTTTCTGCTTGACTATTGTTTAAGTCCTACCTGTGTTTAAGTGCTCCTTGTTTGTGCCTATGTTTGAGTGCTCCCTGTTGATAGAGTGCTCGTTGTTTGTTCCTGCCTGTGTTTGAGTGCTCCCTATTTTGCCTATGTGTGTTTGATGGCCCTCTGTTGGTACTTGCCTGTGTTTAAGTGTTCCCTTTTTGTGCTTAAATCTGTTTAAGTGCTTGCATGTGGTTAAGTCCACCCTGTTTGTGCCTGCCTGTGTCGGTGCTCCCTGTGTTTGAGTGCCTGCCTTTGTTTAAGTGCTCCCTTTTCTCCTTGCCCTCGTTGTTTGTTTTTGGCTCCCTTTTTTCCTTTTTTTAATGCCTGTGTTTGAGTGCTCTTTGTTTGTAACTGCCTGCGTTTGAGTGTTACCTGTTTGCGCCTGCCTGTGTCTAAGTGCTCGCTGTTTGTGTTTAATTCCACCTTGTTTGTGCTTGCGTATGTTGGGTTCTCCCTATTTGAGAGCCTGCCTGTTTAAGTGCTCCCTGTTTCTGATTGCTTATTGTTTGTGCCTGACCGTATTTGGGTGCTTCCTGTTGATTGAGTCCTCCTCGTTTGTTCCTGCCTGTGTTTGAGTGCTCCCTGTTTTTGCTTGAGTGCTTCCTGCTTTTGCCCTCCTGTGTTTGAGTGCCCTCAGCTTGTGCTTGCCTGTGTTAGTGCCTGAATCTGTTTAAGTGCTCCCTGTTGGTGCCTGAATGTTGTTTAAGTGCTCCCTGTTTATGGCTGCCTGTGTTTGAGTGCCCCTGTTGGTGCTTGTTTGTGTTAAAGTGTAACCTTTTTGTGACTGAATCTGTTTAATTGCTCCATTTGTGCCTGCATGTGTTTAGGTGTCCCCTGTTTGTGCCTGCATGTTTATTCAAAGATTATTCGTACTGAAAAGATGATGGGTACCTCCCGTAAATTGTTACCACTGTAAACATTATTGGTACACCTAATAATTATTGATATCCCACAGAAGAATCATTAGTAGATATAAAGATCAATTTTACACGCAAAGATATAATTTACATAATAAATGAATTAGCAAATTAGATTATCATCCAAATTATTGGACAATATAAAATAAAATATGAGAATAATTTATCGTTAACTATATAAAATCTTAATCAAAAGTAGATAGATGCGTTTATTTAAATTAAAAATAAATTTGTACAAATCTAATGAAATCTTTTAAAACTTAATAATTAAAATTTTAAAGTAATACAATTAAGAAAAAAATTTTAACTAAATAACTTAGTTTTAAGAAAATAGACTATTATTATGAGAATAATTTATCGTTAACTATAAAAAATCTTAATCAAAAGTAGATAGATGTGTTTATTTAAATTAAAAATAAATTTGTATAAATCTAATGAAATCTTTTAAAAATTAATAATTAAAATTTTAAAGTAATACAATTAAGAAAAAAATTTTAACTAAATAACTTAGTTTTAAGAAAATAGACTATTATTAACACCTTACATATTTAAAAATGATCTATAGTGGTTATCTTTTATAGAAATCAGAATATTAATACTAATAAAATAAAAACCTTGTTTTATTAAAAATATAAATTTAAAATAGTAATAAATAAACTAATTATCTTTATTGAAAGAATTTATTGGAAAAAATGTACAATTTAGAATAAAAAATTACTGTGGTATTCAGTAGTTGAGCACACTCAAGACTAATTAAAGCTTGAGAAGGGTCTTTCTCAAGAATATTTTTCTTTCTTTCTTTTTTCTCAAGAAGGGTAGGTATAAAATAAGTTGCAAAAGTAAGGCCTTGAGTTTTGAAAAGTGAAAATTTGTCCTTTATTTTTGTTAACTCGATGTCAATAATGTCCATGCGAACAAATTTATAAAATATTTAAAATATATTTCAATTTTTCAAAAATATTTAGTAAAATTTTTAATTTCTTTAAAATTAAAAAGCATATTTCATTTTCTTTTGTTTTTAACAATGCTCTTTATTCAAAATATGAATTAAAATTTATATTACTAGAAATTATAAGTTCTCTTGTATTTGATCATTATTACATAACATACACTGTGTGAAAGACAGTTTTCGGTGATTGAAACCCCACCAATTCCACTTTTGGGTTCAAACTATAAGGTTTGAACTGGCATTTAGTGGCTACGGATGAGCATAAACAATTGAAAGACTTTTTAACCCCCTTGAAATCCCGTTTTTTTCTTTTGTTCTCCCCCTTGAAAGGGCTATTCACCCCTTTTAAATTCCCTATTTTTCACCGCCCCTCTCTGACTGTGCCTGCCTGTGTTTAAGTGCTCCCTGTTTCTGCTTGCCTATTATTTAAGTCCTACCTGTGCTTGTGCTCCTTGTTTATGCCTTCCTGTGTTTAGGTGTTCCCTGTTTGTGCCTTCCTGTGTTTGAGTGCCCTCTGTTGGTGCTTGCCTGTTTAAAGTGCTCCCTTTTTGTGCCTGAATCTATTTAAGTGCTCCCTGTTTGTGCTTGCATGTGTTTAAGTTTCCCTTGTTTGTGCCTCCCTGTGTTTAAGTTTCCCCTATATGTGCTCCCTGATTTACCTGTGTTAGAGTGCTACTTGTTTGTGTTTGCCTGTGTTATAGTGCCCCATGTTTAAGTGCCTCCTGTTTTTGCCTTTCTGTGTTTGAATGCCCCCTGTTGGTGCTTACGTGTGCAAAAGTGGTCTCTTTTTGTGCCTGTCTCTGTTTAAGTGCTACCTGTTTGTGCCTGTCTGTGTTTAATTCTACCTTGATTGTGCTTGCGTATGTTGGGTTCTCCCTGTTTGAGCTTGCCTGTGTTTAAGTGCTCCCTGTTTCTGCTTGCTTATTGTTTATGTCCTACCTGTGTTTAAGTGCTCCTTGTTTGTGCCTAACCGTGTTTGGGTTATCCCTGTTGATTGAGTGCTCGTCATTTGTTCCTGCCTGTGTTTGAGTGCTACCTGTTTTTGCCTGTATGTGCTTCCTGTTTGTGCATTCCTGTTTTTGAGTGGCCTCTGTTGGTGCTTGCCTGTGTTAAAGTGCTCCCTTTTTGTGCCTCAATCTATTTAAGTGCTCCCTGTTTGAGATTGCATCTGTTTAAGTGTTCCCTGTTTGTGCCAGCCTGTGTTTAAGTCCTCCCTGTTTGTGCCTGCCTGTGTTTGAGTGCTCCCTTTTTGAGCCTGCCTGTGTTTTAGTGCTCCTTGTTTGTGTCTGCCGGTGTTATAGTGCCCCAATGTTTATGCCTGCTTGTGTTTGAATGTCCCTTGTTGGTGTTTGCCTCTGTTAAAGTGCTCCCTTCTTGTGCCTTTCTCTGTTTAAGTGCTCCCTGTTTGTGCCTGCCTGTGTTTAAGTCAACCCTGTTTGTGCCTGCGTGTGTTGGGTTCTCCCTGTTTGAGTGCCTGCCTGTGTTTAGGTGCTCCCTGTTTCTCCTTGCCCTCGTTGTTTGTGTCTAACTGTGTTTAGATGCTCCCTGTTGATTGAGTGCTCGTTGTTTGTTAATGCCTGTGTTTGAGTTTTCTCTGTTTGTAACTTACTGCGTTTGATTGTTACCTATTTGCGCCTGCATGTGTTTAAGTGCTCGCTGTTTGTGCCTGCCTGTGTATAAATCCACCTTATTTGTGGTTGCATATGTTGGGTTCTCCCTGTTTGAGCTTGACTGTGTTTGAGTGCCTGCCTGTGTTTAAGTGCTCCCTGTTTCTGCTTGCTTATTGTTTAAATCCGACCTGTGTTTAACTGCTCCTTGTTTGTGCCTGATCGTGTTTGGGTGCTTCCTGTTGATTGAGTGCTCGTCATTTGTTCCTGCCTGTGTTTGAGTGCTCCCTGTTTTTGCCTGTATGTGCTTCCTGTTTGTGCCTTCCTGTGTTTGAGTGCCCTCTGTTGGTGCTTGCCTGTGTTAAATTGCTCCCTTTTTGTGTCTGAATCTGTTTAAGTGCTCCCTGTTTGAGCTTGCATGTGTTTAAGTGTTCCCTGTTTGTGCCAGCCTGTGTTTAAGTCCTCCCTGTTTGTGCCTGCCTGTGTTTGAGTGCTCCCTGTTTGTGCCTGCCTGTGTTTGAGTGCTCCTTGTTTGTGTCTGCCTGTGTTATAGGGCCCCATGTTTGAGTGCCTCCTGTTTATGCCTGCTTGTTTTTGAATGCCCAATGTTGGTGTTTGCCTGTGTTAAAGTGTTCCCTTTTTGCGCCTGCCTTTGTTTAAGTCAACCCTGTTTGTGCCTGGCTGTGTTTGAGTGCTCCATGTTTGAGCCTTCCTGTGTTTGAGTGCTCTTTGTTTGTGTCTGCCTGTGTTATAGTGCCCTATGTTTGTGCCTGCCTATGTTTGAGTGCCTCCTGTTGTTTGAGTGCTCCCTGTTTGTGTCTTTTCCGCGCTTGAGTGCCCCATATTTGTGCCTGCCTGTGTTTGAGTGCGTTCTGTTTGTGCCTGCCTGTGTTTGTGCGTTCCTGTTTTTGTGCGTTCCTGTGTTTGTGTGGCCCATGTAGGTGTTTACCTGTTTAAAAGTGCTCCCTTTTTCTGCCTGAATTTGTTTAAGTGCTACCTGTTTGTGCTTGCATGTGTTTAAATCCTCCCTGTTTGCGCCTGCCTGTGTTTGAGTGCTCCCTGTTTGAGCCTACCTGTGTTTGAGTGCTCCCTGTTTGAACCTGCCTGTGTTTGAGTGCTCCTTATTTGTATCTGCCTGTGTTATAGTGCCCCATGTTTGAGTGCCTCCTGTTTATGCCTGCTTGTGTTTGAATGCCCCCTGTTGGTGTTTGCCTCTTTTAAAGTGCTCCCTTCTTGTGCCTTTCTCTGTTTAAGTGCTCCCTGTTTGTGCCTGCCTGTGTTTAAGTCAACCCTGTTTGTGCCTGCGTGTGTTGGGTTCTCCCTGTTTGAGTGCCTGCCTGTGTTTAGGTGCTCCCTGTTTCTCCGTGCCCTCGTTGTTTGTGTCTAACTGTGTTTAGATGCTCCCTGTTGATTGAGTGCTCGTTGTTTGTTAATGCCTGTGTTTGAGTTTTCTCTGTTTGTAACTTACTGCGTTTGATTGTTACCTATTTGCGCCTGCATGTGTTTAAGTGCTCGCTGTTTATGCCTGCCTGTGTATAAATCCACCTTATTTGTGCTTGCATATGTTGGGTTCTCCCTGTTTGAGCTTGACTGTGTTTGAGTGCCTGCCTGTGTTTAAGTGCTCCCTGTTTCTGCTTGCTTATTGTTTAAATCCGACCTGTGTTTAACTGCTCCTTGTTTGTGCCTGATCGTGTTTGGGTGCTTCCTGTTGATTGAGTGCTCGTCATTTGTTCCTGCCTGTGTTTGAGTGCTCCCTGTTTTTGCCTGTATGTGCTTCCTGTTTGTGCCTTCCTGTGTTTGAGTGCCCTCTGTTGGTGCTTGCCTGTGTTAAATTGCTCCCTTTTTGTGTCTGAATCTGTTTAAGTGCTCCCTGTTTGAGCTTGCATGTGTTTAAGTGTTCCCTGTTTGTGCCAGCCTTTGTTTAAGTCCTCCCTGTTTGTGCCTGCCTGTGTTTGAGTGCTCCCTGTTTGTGCCTGCCTGTGTTTGAGTGCTCCTTGTTTGTGTCTGCCTGTGTTATAGGGCCCCATGTTTGAGTGCCTCCTGTTTATGCCTGCTTGTTTTTGAATGCCCAATGTTGGTGTTTGCCTGTGTTAAAGTGTTCCCTTTTTGCGCCTGCCTTTGTTTAAGTCAACCCTGTTTGTGCCTGCCTGTGTTTGAGTGCTCCCTGTTTGAACCTGCCTGTGTTTGAGTGCTCCTTATTTGTATCTGCCTGTGTTATAGTGTCCCATGTTTGAGTCCATCTTGTTTTTGCCTGCTTGTGCCTTCCTGTGTTTGAATGCCCCTAGTTGGTACTTGCCTGTGTTAAATTGCTCGCTTTTTGTGCCTGTCTCTGTTTAAGTGCTCCCTGTTTGTGCCTGCCTGTTTTTAAGTCCACCCTGTTTGTACCTGCGTGTGTTGGGTTTTCCCTGTTTGAGCCTTTGTTTGAACCTGCCTGCGTTTGATTGCTCCGTGTTTGTGTTTGCCTGTGTTATAGTGCCCCATGTTTGAGTGCCTCCTGTTTATGCCTGATTGTGTTTGCCTGTGTTAAAGTACTCCCTTTTTGTGCCTGTTTTGGTTTAAGTGCTCCCTGTTTGTGCCTGAATGTGTTTATGTCAACCCTATTTGTGCCTGCGTGTGTTGGGTTCCCCTGTTTGAATGCCTGCCTGTGTTTAAGTGCTCTTTGTTTCTGTTTGACTATTGTTTAAGTCCTACCTGTGTTTAAGTGCTCCTTGTTTGTGCCTGCCTGTGTTTGAGTGCTCCCTTTTGATAGAGTGCTCATTGTTTGTTCCTGCCTGTGTTTGAGTGCTCCCTATTTTGCCTGTGTGTGTTTGAGGGCCCTCTGTTGGTACTTACCTGTATTTAAGTGTTCCCTTTTTGTGCTTAAATATGTTTAAGTGCTTGCATGTGGTTAAGTCCACCCTGTTTGTGCCTGCCTGTGCCGGGTGCTCCCTGTGTTTGAGTGCCTGGCTGTGTTTAAGTGCTCCCTTTTCTCCTTGCCCTCGTTGTTTGTGTCTGACTGTGTTTGGATGCTGCCTGTTGATTTAGTGCTCGTTGTTTGTTAATGCCTGTGTTTGAGTGTTCTCTGTTTGTAACTGCCTGCGTTTGAGTGTTACCTATTTGCGCCTGCATGTGTTTAAGTGCTCGCTGTTTTTGCCTGCCTGTGTTTAATTCCACATTATTTGTGCTTGCATATGTTGGGTTCTGCCTGTTTGAGCTTGACTGTGTTTAAGTGCTTGCTTGTGTTTAAGTGCCCCCTGTTTCTGCTTGCTTATTGTTTAAGTCCTACCTGTGTTTAAGTGCTCCTTGTTTGTGCCTGATCATGTTTGGGTGTTCCTTTTGATTGAGTGCTCGTCATTTGTTCCTGCCTGTGTTTGAGTCCTCCCTGTTTTTGCCTGTATGTGCTTCCTGTTTGTGCCTTCCTGTGTTTGAGTGCCCTCTGTTGGTGCTTGCCTGTGTTAAAGTGCTCCCTTTTTGTGCCTGTCTCTGTTTAAGTGCTCCCTGTTTGTGCCTGCCTGTGTTTAAGTCAACCCTGTTTGTGCCTCCGTGTGTTGGGTTCTCCCTGTTTGAGTGCCTGCCTGTGTTTAAGTGCTCCTTGTTTCTGCTTGACTATTGTTTAAGTCCTACCTGTGTTTAAGTGCTCCTTGTTTGTGCCTGCGTGTATTTGAGTGCTCCCTGTTAATAGAGTGCTCGTTGTTTGTTCCTGCCTGTGTTTGAGTGCTCCCTATTTTGCCTGTGTTTGAGTGCTCCCTATGTTGCCTGTGTGTGTTTGAGTGCCCTTTGTTGGTACTTGCCTGTGTTTAAGTGTTCACTTTTTGTGCCTAAATCTGTTTAAGTGCTTACATGTGGTTAAGTCCACCCTGTTTGTGCCTGCCTGTGTCGGGTGCTCGCTCTGTTTGAGTGCTCCCTTTTTGAGCCTGCCTGTGTTTGAATGCTCCTTGTTTGTGTCTGCCTGTGTTATAGTGCCCCATGTTTGAGTGCCTCCTGTTTATGCCTGCTTGTGTTTGAATGCCCCCTGTTGGTGTTTGCCTGTGTTAAAGTGCTCCCTTTTTGTGCCTGTCTCTGTTTAAGTGCTCCCTGTGTTTAAGTCAGCCCTGTTTGTGCCTGCGTGTGTTGGGTTCTCCCTGTTTGAGTGCCTGCCTGTGTTTAAGTGCTCCTTGTTTCTGCTTGACTATTGTTTAAGTCCTACCTGTGAAGTGCTCCTTGTTTGTGCCTGCCTGTATTTGAGTGCTCCCTGTTAATAGAGTGCTCGTTGTTTGTTCCTGCCTGTGTTTGAGTGCTCCCTATTTTGCCTGTGTTTGAGTGCTCCCTATTTTGCCTGTGTGTGTTTGAGTGCCCTCTGTTGGTACTTGCCTGTGTTTAAGTGTTCCCTTTTTGTGCTTAAATCTGTTTAAGTGCTTGCATGTCGTTAAGTCCACTTTGTTTGTGCCTGCCTGTGTCGGGTGCTCGCTGTGTTTGAGTGCCTGCCTGTGTTTAAGTGCTCCCTTTTCTCCTTGCCCTCGTTGCTTGTGTCTGACTGTGTTTGGATGCTCCCTGTTGATTTAGTGCTCGTTGTTTGTTAATGCCTGTGTTTGAGTGCTCTCTGTTTGTAACCTCCTGCGTTTGAGTGTTACCTGTTTGCACCTGCCTATGTCTAAGTGCTAGCTGTTTGTGCCTGCCTGTGTTTAATTCTACCTTGTTTGTGCTTGCGTATGTTGGGTTCTTCCTATTTGAGTGCCTGCCTGTGTTTAAGTGGTCCCTGTTTCTTCTTGCTTACTGTTTAAGTTCTACCTGTCATTAAGTGCCCCTTGTTTGTGCCTGACCGTGTTTGGGTCCTCCCTGTTGATTGAGTGCTCGTCGTTTGTTCCTGCCTTTGTTTGAGTGCTCCCTGTTTTTGCCTGTATGTGCTTCGTGTGTTTGAGTGCCCTCTGTTGGTGCTTGCTTGTGTTAAAATGTTCCCTTTTGTGCTGAATCTGTTTAAGTGTTCCCTGTTTGAGCTTGCATGTGTTTTAGTGTTCCTTGTTTGTGCCAGCCTGTTTTTAAGACCTCCGTGTTTGTGCCTGCGTTTGAGTGCCCCTTTTTGAGCCTGCCTGTGTTTGAGTGCTCCTTGTTTGTGTCTGCCTGTGTTATAGTGCCTCCTGTTTATGCCTGCTTGTTTTTGAATGCCCCCTGTTGGTGCTTGCCTGTGTTAAAGTGCTCACTTTTTTCGCCTGCCTGTGTTTAAGTCAACCCTGTTTGTGCCTGCCTGTGTTTGAGTGCTCCCTGTTTGAGCCTTTCTGTGTTTGAGTGCTCCTTGTTTGTGTCTGCCTGTGTTATAGTGCCCTATGTTTGTGCTTGCCTCTGTTTGAGTGCCTCCTGTTGTTTGAGTGCTCCCTGTTTGTGGTTGTCCGTGCTTGAGTGCCGCCTGCCTGTGTTTGAGTGCGTTCTGTTTGTGCCTGCCTGTGTTTGTGCGTTCCTGTGTTTGTGTGGCCCCTGTAGGTGTTTACCTGTTTTAAAGTGCTCCCTTTTTCTGCCTGAATTTGTTTAAGTGCTACCTGTTTGTGCTTGCATGTGTTTAAGTTTTCCCTGTTTGTGCCTGCCTGTATTTAAATCCTCCCTGTTTGCGCCTGCCTGTTTTAGTGTTCCCTGTTTGTGCCTGCCTGTGTTTGAGTGCTCCCTGTTTGAACCTGCCTGTGTTTGAGTGCTCCTTATTTGTGTCTGCCTGTGTTATAGTGTCCCATGTTTGAGTCCCTCTTGTTTTTGCCTGCTTGTGCCTTTCTGTGTTTGAATGCCCCTTGTTGGTGCTTGTCTGTGTTAAAGTACTCTCTTTTTGAGCCTGAATCTGTTTAAGTGCTCCCTGTTTGTGCCTGCCTGTATTTAAGTCCACCCTGTTTGTACCTGCGTGTGTTGGGTTTTAGCTGTTTGAGGCCTTGTTTGAACCTGCCTGTGTTTGAGTGCTCCGTGTTTGTGTCTGCCGGTGTTATAGTGCCCCAATGTTTATGCCTGCTTGTGTTTGAATGTCCCTTGTTGGTGTTTGCCTCTGTTAAAGTGCTCCCTTTTTGTGCCTTTCTCTGTTTAAGTGCTCCCTGTTTGTGCCTGCCTGTGTTTAAGTCAACCCTGTTTGTGCCTGCGTGTGTTGGGTTCTCCCTGTTTGAGTGCCTGCCTGTGTTTAGGTGCTCCCTGTTTCTCCTTGCCCTCGTTGTTTGTGTCTAACTGTGTTTAGATGCTCCCTGTTGATTGAGTGCTCGTTGTTTGTTAATGCCTGTGTTTGAGTTTTCTCTGTTTGTAACTTACTGCGTTTGATTGTTACCTATTTGCGCCTGCATGTGTTTAAGTGCTCGCTGTTTGTGCCTGCCTGTGTATAAATCCACCTTATTTGTGCTTGCATATGTTGGGTTCTCCCTGTTTGAGCTTGACTGTGTTTGAGTGCCTGCCTGTGTTTAAGTGCTCCCTGTTTCTGCTTGCTTATTGTTTAAATCCGACCTGTGTTTAACTGCTCCTTGTTTGTGCCTGATCGTGTTTGGGTGCTTCCTGTTGATTGAGTGCTCGTCATTTGTTCCTGCCTGTGTTTGAGTGCTCCCTGTTTTTGCCTGTATGTGCTTCCTGTTTGTGCCTTCCTGTGTTTGAGTGCCCTCTGTTGGTGCTTGCCTGTGTTAAATTGCTCCCTTTTTGTGTCTGAATCTGTTTAAGTGCTCCCTGTTTGAGCTTGCATGTGTTTAAGTGTTCCCTGTTTGTGCCAGCCTGTGTTTAAGTCCTCCCTGTTTGTGCCTGCCTGTGTTTGAGTGCTCCCTTTTTGAGCCTGCCTGTGTTTGAGTGCTCCTTGTTTGTGTCTGCCTGTGTTATAGGGCCCCATGTTTGAGTGCCTCCTGTTTATGCCTGCTTGTTTTTGAATGCCCAATGTTGGTGTTTGCCTGTGTTAAAGTGCTCCCTTTTTGCACCTGCCTTTGTTTAAGTCAACCCTGTTTGTGCCTGGCTGTGTTTGAGTGCTCCATGTTTGAGCCTTCCTGTGTTTGAGTGCTCTTTGTTTGTGTCTGCCTATGTTATAGTGCCCTATGTTTGTGCCTGCCTCTGTTTGAGTGCCTCCTGTTGTTTGAGTGCTCCCTGTTTGTGTCTTTCCGTGCTTGAGTGCCCCATATTTGTGCCTGCCTGTGTTTGAGTGCGTTCTGTTTGTGCCTGCCTGTGTTTGTGCGTTCCTGTGTTTGTGTGGCCCCTGTAGGTGTTTACCTGTTTAAAAGTGCTCCCTTTTTCTGCCTGAATTTGTTTAAGTGCTACCTGTTTGTGCTTGCATGTGTTTAAGTTTTCCCTGTTTGTGCCTGCCTGTGTTTAAATCCTCCCTGTTTGTGCCTGCCTGTGTTTAAGTCCACCCTGTTTGTACCTGCGTGTGTTGGGTTTTCCCTGTTTGAGCCCTTGTTTGAACCTGCTTGCGTTTGAATGCTCCGTGTTTGTGTTTACCTGTGTTATAGTGCCCCATGTTTGAGTGCCTCCTGTTTATGCCTGATTGTGTTTGCCTGTGTTAAAGTGCTCCCTTTTTGTGCCTGTCTTGGTTTAAGTGCTCCCTATTTGTGCCTGAATGTGATTAAGTCAACCCTATTTGTGCCTGCGTGTGTTGGGTTCCCCTGTTTGAGTGCCTGCCTGTGTTTAAGTGCTCTTTTTTTCTGTTTGACTATTGTTTAAGTCCTACCTGTGTTTAAGTGCTCCTTGTTTGTGCCTGCCTGTGTTTGATGGCTCCCTTTTGATAGAGTGCTCGTTGTTTGTTCCTGCCTGTGTTTGAGTGCTCCCTATTTTGCCTGTGTGTGTTTGAGGGCCCTCTGTTGGTACTTGCCTGTGTTTAAGTGTTCCCTTTTTGTGCTTAAATCTGTTTAAGTGCTTGCATGTGGTTAAGTCCACCCTGTTTGTGCCTGCCTGTGTCGGGTGCTCGCTGTGTTTGAGTGCCTGCCTGTGTTTAAGTGCTCTCTTTTCTCCTTGCCCTCGTTGCTTGTGTCTGACTGTGTTTGGATGCTCCTTGTTGATTTAGTGCTCGTTGTTTGTTAATGCCTGTGTTTGAGTGTTCTCTGTTTGTAACTGCCTGCGTTTGAGTGTTACCTGTTTGCACCTGCCTATGTCTAAGTGCTCGCTGTTTGTGCCTGCCTGTGTTTAATTCGACCTTGTTTGTGCTTGCGTATGTTGGGTTCTTCCAATTTGAGTGCCTGCCTGTGTTTAAGTGGTCCCTGTTTCTTCTTGCTTATTGTTTAAGTCCTACCTGCCCTTGCCTGTGTTAAAGTGCTCCCTTTTTGTGCCTGAATCTGTTTAAGCGCTCCCTGTTTGCGATTGCCTCTGTTTAAGTGTTACCTGTTTGTGCCAACCTGTATTTAAGTTTTCCCTATATGTGCTCCCTGTTTGAGCCTACCTGTGTTTGAGTGCTACTTGTTTGTGTTTGCCTGTGTTATAGTGCCCCATGTTTGAGTGCCTCCTGTTTTTCCCTTCTTGTGTTTGAATGCCCCCTGTTGTTGCTTACGTGTTTTAAAGTGGTCCCTTTTTGTGCCTGTCTCTGTTTAAGTGCTAGCTGTTTGTGCCTGCCTGTGTTTAATTCTACCTTGATTGTGCTTGCGTATGTTGAGTTCTCCCTGTTTAAGCTTGCCTGTGTTTAAGTGCTCCGTGTTTCTGTTTGCTTATTGTTTAAGTCCTACCTGTGTTTAAGTGCTCCTTGTTTGTGCCTAACCGTATTTGGCTGATCCCTCTTGATTGAGTGTTCGTTATTTGTTCCTGCCTGTGTTTTAGTGCAACCTGTTTTTGCCTGTATGTGCTTCCTGTGTGTGCCTTCCTGTGTTTGAGTGGCCTCTGTTAGTGCTTGCCTGTGTTAAAGTGCTCCCTTTTTGTGCCTGAATCTGTTTAAGTGCTCCCTGTTTGAGATTGCATCTGTTTAAGTGTTACCTGTTTGTGCCAGCCTGTGTTTAAGTCCTCCCTGTTTGTGCCTGCATGTGTTTGAGTGCTCCCTTTTTGAGCCTGTTTGTGTTTGAGTGCTCCTTGTTTGTGTCTGCCGGTGTTATAGTGGCCCAATGTTTATGCCTGCTTGTGTTTGAATCTCTAATCAATCCTATTCAATTAGGAAAACAAGGTCTATACTCCTACACTGCCTTACTAGAACCATCCAACCCACAAATTTATCTCAGAAACCACTATTATCTGCTCACCACACATATTTTCAAACCAAAACCCAAACAATGCAATAACTGCCTCAAATATGGACATGTTTCACTGAAATGCAATTCCACAGAACCAAACTGCTCACACTGCGGGCACCGTGGCCACTCTATCATCTCCTGCATACATGCCCCAGACACCTCAAAACTTTCTTGCTTCAACTGTCACCTTACTCACTCCGCAACATCTTCTCAGTGCACTCACTACATTAATCATCAAAACCACATAAACTCAATCCATAACTACACCATATCTAACTTCATATGCTAAACTTTCTCCACATTAACCTCAACCATTCAAGAAACGCATGGCTCAACCTCTACAATATACTAACCTCATACAAGTATGATATCATTTCCATTAAGGAGCCTTATCCACATATTCCCCAATACACATGCAATTACACGCTTCTACATGTTCCCCCAATAAACGAATACTCTGTCTCTATTCTAATCAAATCCTCAATTCACAACACACCATTATACCAACACTCTGAATCCAATTACATATTTACTCTCATTCATACTAAGCCACTACCCCTTTTATTCTGCTCACTCTACTCCCCACCGTCTTCTAATCTTCTATTATCAGAGAGGTTTATCAATAACTTTCACATAATTACATCCATATCACATATAAATAAGCACGTAATTATATCAGCCGATTTAAACGCCAGATCCTTTCTATGGGATACCAAATCAAACTATCGCGGGACGCAAGCTGAAAATTTTATTGCTTCAAATAACTTTATTTTTGCTGATAACAGTAAAGATCCTACCTATATGAAGCTAAACCAAAACAAACTATACAAATCACATATTGACCTCACAATAACTTCATTCCACTCAATCAACCTCATCTATAACTGGCAGATATCAAACACTCCTTCCGCATCAGATCACTGTTACATTACTTTCCAATTTCATCTGCAGCCAACTCATTCAAAACATAGAAAAAATCTTCCAACCACTCAAATTTTTTGGACATCATACCTTCATAAACTTGAACTCAATTTAAATAACACCACCCTCGGCACCAACTCAATCCCAAATATTGAAGCATCCGCAACATTTATCAACAAAACCATATTATCATGCATTCAAGCATCCACCCCTAACCACCCAGAACACAAAAGACATAACACATAGTATTGGAACTCCCAACTCACACATCTCAAAAAACAACTACGCGGCGCCCTAAAATCTTTAAGAAAATCACATTCTACTGCATCCATTGAATCATACTTCAATCTTAAGCGAAAATATAAAAATGAAATCAGTCAAGCCAAAAGAAAATCATGGACAAAATTGCAACAACAACCTTTCTCGACATTGATAATGCTTTCAACTCTGCTTGGCATCCCCCAATTCTATTCAACTTAATCCAAAACAATTACCCTTTATACCTCAACAAGTTCATTCAAAGCTATCTCAACAAATGCATACTTATCTTGCATCACAACAACAACACTTACATAAAACAACTCTCGTTCTCTACCCCCCAAGGCGGCTGCTTCTCAGACATTTTATGGCTCATCCTCATCAATACACTCCTAGATCACATTAATTCCAACTCACACTTCGCACAATGCTACTCTGACGATATCCTATTTACCTTCTCCAACGACGACCAGGAAACTAATTTGAACAACGCTACCACCCTTCTGACGAATATAAACTCCATAGCCTCTCTTCTTCTTCTTCTTCATCATCTTATCCCCTAAATGGGGATCGATGGCTTGATCCTGTTTCTCCATAGGTTTCTGTCCTTCGCATCGCTTTCTTTCAACCCAAATTTTTCCATGGACCTTTTCAAATCATCCCTCCATCTCAATCTTGGCCTTCCTCTTTTTCTCTTTCCTTGTACAGGCGCATCGTACGCTATCTTTATTTTTTCATCGCTTTTTCTTCTTAGCACATGTCCATACCATCTCATCTTGTTTCTTTCCATTACATCTACAACACTCGTCGTCACTTTTGTTCTATGCCTCACTTCTTCATTTCTAATCCTATCTTTTCTCGTAACGTTCAGCATCATTCTCAGCATTTTCATTTCCGACACTTCTAGCTTTTTCTTTTCCTTTTTTCTCTTCTGGCTTTTTTTTTAAACTCCATAGCCTCTAAATACAAAATTCAGTTTAACCAGAGTAAACTGAACATCATATATTTCACTAGGAAAAGAATCTTACCACAGGCCCTAGTCATGCCATCATCCACACCAATCACACCAGTAACCCAAATAAAATATCTCGGAGTCATTTTTCAATCAAACCTTAAATTGTCAGCACACATCAAAAACCTACACACTAAACCCACGCCTATCATTTTCTCCTTCAAGAAAGCCATCTCCTACAAATGGGGACTAAACCCGAAAATTTCAAAAAATATTTATACATCAATTATTTTACCCAAAATTCAATACGGTATCCTCTCCTGGGGTTTCTCCCTAAAGCTGCTTAATACTAGAATTATTCTCAATAAAATTCACCGTACCTGTCTCTTCACAATCACTAACGCGTATCACACCACACCTACATCAAAACTTGAACTCCTTACACACACTCTACCAATTCTATACAAACTACACTTAACTCTAGTAACACTATAATCGAAAACTTTCAAATCCATTAGCCCCATTCACGTTTTCACCACACCCTACTCAACTTCATCCCTTATACTCTCATTTTACGAAACCATATTTGCCAAGTACATACCAAACCTAGCTCACTATTCCATATCATCTGAAATCCATCCAATCTTCCATTTCAACCCTTCAGATGAATTACCCTACAAATTAACCATATGCAATCATAAAAACATTGCTACCAAACTAATCAAAATGCAACGCACTAATCCCCACTCACCATATAATCTTTTCATCTTTACTGACGGTTCCAAATCCTCTCACCATGCTACGTGCATACGCCTTCTTTATCACCAACTCATTAACCACCTTTTTCTACGAAGTCCTTCATACGGACAACAACACTTCATCTTATGAAACAGAAGCGTTAGCAATTTTAGCCGCTTGCAGCCATCTATTAGACAAAATCGAAACATATCGTCAACACTTTAGTCACATCAATCTTTACACAGACGCTCAAAACATCATTAACGATCTCAATCTCAATCATAAAATTCCGCTGTCATGTTATAGCATAGCCACCAAACTCACCCAACTCGCTCAACATTTCAACATCACCATCACCTGGTCTCCCGGACATTCTACATGCACCGAAAACAACATAGTAGATCAATTATCCAAAACATTAACATCGAACACAACCTTAATCATTGTACCCTCTATCCTGCATCAAATCTTCAACACACACATCCATCCTTAACAATTGGTCATCCCTCAACATTTCTCCTCCTCTAATCAATTTTGCGATTAATAATAAAAGGCACTCAATCAACAGGGAGCACCAAACACAGTCAGGCACAAAAAAGGAGCACTTAAACACAGGTAGGACTTAAACAATAGGCAAGCAGAAACAGGGAGCACTCAAATAGGGAAAACCCAACATATGCAAGCACAAACAATGTGGAATTAAACACAGGCAGGCACAAACAGCACTTAGACACAGGGAAGCGCAAACAGGTAACACTCAAACGGACGGCAGTTACAAACAGAGAGCACTCAAACACAGGCATTAACAAACAAAGAGAACTAAATCAACAGGGACCATCCAAACACAGTCAGACACAAACAACGAGGGCAAGGAGAAAAGGGAGCACTTAAACACACGCAGGCACTCAAACACAGCGAGCAACCGACACAGGCAGGCACAAACTGGGTGGACTTAACCACATACAAGCACTTAAACAGATTCATGCACAAAAAGGGAGCACTTTAACACAGGAAGCACCAACAAAGGGCACTCAAACACAGGAAGGCACAAACAGGAAGCACATACAGGCAAAAACAGGGAGCACTCAAACACAGGGAAGAACAAACGACGAGCACTCAATCAACAGGAAGCACCCAAATACGGTCAGACACAAACAATGAGCACTTAAACACTAAGCAAGCAGAAACAGGGAGCACTTAAACATAGGCAGGCTCTCAAATAGGGAGAACCTTACATACGCAAGAACAAACAGACAGGCACAAAAAGGGAGCACTTAAACAGAGACAGGCACACAAAGGGAACACTTTAACACAGGAAAAGACAAGCAGACATAAACAGGAGACACTCAAACATGGGGCACTATAACACAGGCAGACACAAACAAGGAGCACTCAAACACAGGCAAGCTCAAAAAGGGAGCACTCAAACACAGGCAGGCACAAACAGGAAGGACTTAAACACAGGCTGGCACAAACAGGGAACACTTAAACACATGCAAGCTCAAACAGGGAGCACTTAAACAGATTCAGCACAAAAAGGGAGCACTTTAACACAGGCTAGCTCCAACAGAGGGCACTCAAACACAGGAAGCACATACCGACAAAAACAAGGAGCACTGAAACAAAGGCAGGAACAAACGACGAGCACTCAATCAACAGGGAGCACCCAAACACGGACAGGCACAAACAAGGGGTACTTAAACACAGGTAGGACTTAAACAATAAGCAAGAAGAAATAGGGACCACTTAAACACAGGCAGGCACTCAAATAGGGAGAACCCACCATACGCAAGCACAAACAAGGTGGAATTAAACACAGGCAGGCACAAAAAGCGAGCACTTAGACATAGGCAGGCGCAAACAGGTAACACTCAAAGCAGGCAGTTACAAACAGAGAGCACTCAAACACAGGCATTAACAAATAACGAGCACTAAATCAACAGGCAGCATCCAAACACAGTCAGACACAAACAACGAGGGCAAGGAGAAAAGGGAGCACTTAAGGCAGGCACTCAAACACAGGGAGCACCCAACACAGGCAGGCAAAAACAGGGTGGACTTAACCACATGCAAGCACTTAAACAGATTTAAGCACAAAAAGGGAACACTTAAACACAAGCAAGTACCAACAAAGAGCACTCAAACACACACAGGCAAAATAGGGAGCACTCAAACACAGGCAGGAACAAACAACGAGCACTCTATCAACAGGGAGAACTCAAACACAGGCAGGCACAAACAAGGAGCACTTAAACACAGGTAGAACTTAAACAATAGTCAAGCAGAAATAATGAGCACTTAAATCCAGGCAGGCACTCAAACAGGGAGAACCCAACACACGCAGGCACAAACAGGGTTGATTTAAACACAGGCAGGCACAAACAGGGAGCACTTAAACAGAGACATGCACAAAAAGGGAGCACTTTAACACAGTCAAACACCAACAGGGAGCATTCAAACACATGCAGGCATAAAAAGGAGGAACTCAAACATGGGGCAGTATAACACAGGCAGACACAAACAAGGAGCACTCAAACACAGGCAGGCTCAAAAAGGAGCACTCAAACACAGCGAGTACCCGACACAGGCAGGCACAAACAGGGTGGACTTAACCACATGTAAGCACTTAAACAGATTTAGGCACAAAAAGTGAACACTTAAACACAGGCAAGTACAAACAAAGGGCACTCAAACACACACAGGCAACATAGGGAGCACTCAAACACAGGCAAAATAGGGAGCACTCAAACACAGGCAGGAACAAACAACGAGCACTCTATCAACAGAGAGAACTCAAACACAGGCAGGCACAAACAAGGAGCACTTAAACACAGGTAGGACTTAAACAATAGTCAAGCAGAAACAAGGAGCACTTAAACACAGGTAGGCACTCAAACAGGGGAACACAACACACGCAGGCACAAATAAGGTTGACTTAAACACATTCAGGCATAAACAGGGAGCACTTAAACAGAGACAGGCACAAAAAGGGAGCACTTTAACACAGGCAAACACCAACAGGGGGCATTCAAACACAAGCAGGCATAAACAGGAGGCACTCAAAAATGGGGCAAATTTTCTTTAAAAAATTGTTAAATAGTATAAAATTGAAAAAGGATCCAAAAACGAATAAACTAATTATTTTTCGTCAGAGTTGCCTGTATAAAAATTCTATGTCGAAAACTCTAAAAAAAATGTCATGAAGCTCTCTGTGAGACCAGGTGTACAGGCCAAAGATATACACATATATGCAGTAACGTAGACAAAATTTTTATTTCAAGAGTTCCAATAAGGTACTCAAGTATTTGCATAAATTTACCCGAATCCATTGTCTGAATTAATGTTAACAAATGTTGCTTATACAAGCTTATTTGTATCAGCAAAAAAAAATGGAAAAAAACTTTAAAAATTGTTATTTATTTTTATAAAGAAAATAAGTTTCCAGAATAAATTGGATATTAAAATTTTAATATTTACTTAAAAAATTTTTTATACTGTAAATGAGTTTTTGTTTTTTAGTTTTTTGGCAATTTGGATTCTTCAAAATTTAGCCGAAAATACCGATGACGATTATTCGGTACATCTCTCCTACACTGTTGCTGTCGATCTCATGCGTTCTTCCGCTTTCTTTATGTAGCGAAGGCTGGATTCATTGATGTCGTAGGCGCCACAAACATCTGCATAGTTTCTCCCTTCTTTCAGCATTTCAAGATTTACCTTCTCCATTATTCTGAGCAATTTACCTACAGCGCTTGGAGTCATTGACAGAATGCATAGAACGCGCAGGACGTTTGTAAGGCATTATGCAGCTGTAAACAAAATTAGAGCCATTTTTATCTACATATTTGATCCTAAGGTCCCCTACCGAATGAAGATAGAAAAAAGAGGGATACTTTGGCAGACGCTCTACATCTACTTTAATTTTATTCCTATTTTTTTACCACCCACTATATTTTGCTTATGTTTATTGAGATTTAAAATTCAAAACATGAACGTTCTGCCTCACTCTAAAGCAGAGGTGTCAAACATAGAGCTCGCCGCACAGTTTCATCTTGCCCGCTAGATAACATTGAAAAAAGCCTAAAAGTTTTAACATGTATATGTTAAACATGTATATTTTAAACATGTATATGGCTAAGACCAATCATGAATAAAAACATGTACTTTTCATGCTGACAAATAATAATTAATTAAAAAAATACTTTTTGTTTTTAAGTACTTTTTATATAATAGAATATTCGTTTTACAAAATTTTTTTTAAATTTAAAAAATTAATAAAACTATCATACATATCTTATCGTTGTACTTGCTACATAACTATATAATAAGAAAAAGTTGCTATATAAAGAAATTAGACTTTCTTTGTAGAATGAATCCTAGACTTTTATCATTCTTTATAAATCTTTTTCTATACTTGATTGTTGTTTTTCCATTCCTAACCTAAAGCCTTATTTTGTAAAAGTTTTTTCTTAATTTGACATTTAAACCCTTTTTGTGCCATTGGGAATGAAAATTTTTTTAGGTAAACAATTGATACACAAAATAAAAAAATAGGTTCAAGTAAATGAAAAACAAAAAAAAGGGGAGGTTCTTTCGAATCCCTCGACCCCCCCCCCATGAGTACGGGCCTGATTTTGTTTATAAAATTCCTTTTAACTAAAAATCATGTTTAACCAAACAATGAACGTAGAATAATTTTTAACAAGTTCAAAAATAATTTAAGTGTTAATTAATGATTATTTCTAATTAATTTTTTATTTAATAAGATTTCTTTTAACATAATTAATTTTCTTAATTTATATACTTTTGGACCACCTAGTATAAAAAGTTTCCCTCTCTCTGATCATGTTCCTATTCAAAGAATTCTATACCACAATCACACCTTGATGATTTTTGTTGAAAGATTTGGAGAAATGATTGTGATGATTTATTAGTGATTTTTACAAAATATTAGACGTGTATATCGAGAATAATTGAGATTCAATGCTTTTACTAGAATGCTCTTTTACTTGATTAAAAATTTTTAACGATCCAACATCTTATACACTCAAAAAACTTGTTTAATAAACTAGTACTCTTCAGCCTTAAAGTTAAGAAAAAGACATATGGTTAGAAAACCTTTTTCAATAATTTTTTCTATTCATTGCTTATGTGGATAATAATACAGTAATACAAGCTAGTAGTCAGCCTATCTTTATTTATGTCTTAACATGTGTTCTATAAAGTTATTATCTTCAATTCAATTTTTTCAAGAAAAAGAGGAGTGGTGCGAAACAGCCGGTTTTCACCGGTTCACGTGAACATGTTCTTAGAATTTAATGACCTTCACGAGCCACTTTTTACCCATCGTTCTCTCCTTGAGGTAATAAGAAAAAATATGAAAAAAGGTTGATGGACTGTGATCATCGAACATCAAAGAACAATAATAAACAAATGACAATAAGTTACATGAACTGCTGAACACGCTTGAGCCAGTTACTTCGTATATTCAGGAAGTTGTTGTACCTGGAAACCTGCAGAAGACAAATTGAATCAATTTATTAAAATTTTCACCACAACATCCCTATTAACGATTTTCGTGACTGCGTGGAAAGTGTCCTACAAAATTCCAACAATCCTGTGATTCCACAAAGTGTACAAAAGGCTAGACATATTGTTAGTGCTATTGCTGTCAGAAACTTGATGAGAATTAATCTCATTGATCTTTCATTAGATTCATGGCATGTCACTCATTTAGTAAAAACATGGCTTAAAAAAATCATAGTGCGGAAGATAAAAGAGTGTAACAAAAAAAGCTAAAGACTATGATGACAATCAAGCCGCTATCTTGAAATTCTTAAAGTGAAAGATCACGAATGTCAATAAAAGTTTTGTATTTTCGTTATTATTGTTCTTTATCAAAATTAAAAGGAAACATTAAAACACATCTAAATAAAGTATAATATATTTATTTTTTCCTTAGAAAACTAAAGTATTCACAGGATCATATAGTTAAAATTTATAAACAGTGATGTGTATATAAGTAATAATAATTACAACAAATAATAATAGACCTACTATGGTTAAAAATCCAATAAACTACATAGTAAATATTATCGATAAAGCGGAGCAGATGTATACAAACTTTTATTTTTTTTTATCTCTTTTATTGTCAAAAAGAGAATTTGAGTTTCAAGAAACAAAAGTTTCTATTTCCTAATATAAAAGTAATTGTACCAAAAGAAATTAAAGATGATGAAATTGTTCCATGTATCCTATCCAAAAATCCAGATATCAGAAATGAAGTTGAAAAAGGTAAAACATTTGAATATATTTATTCTTTTAGTTCAAAATTTAATGATTGTAAAGATGTTATCATAAAATGTAATCCTGATGTACATGAAAAAATTAAACTTAATGATTTCTATTTGTTTATTATGTACACAAAATGTAAATGCTATATTTATTTTTCTAATCAGCAATGCACTACATGTCTAGGTTTTGGCCACACATAAAAAACATGTAAAAAAGATGACGTACAGTGTGCTTTTTGTGCATCCCATGATCATGTGGTTAAAAAATGTCCACACAGAGACGACAATACAATGTGAAAAAAAATATTGAATATGTTCAAAGTATTACATCTTTTACTAATAATGATGACTGAAAAAAAAGATTTATTTGACGATTTTTACTTTAATGAAGATAATTTATCTAAGAATTTTTATAGTTCATCTACTCTTGAATACACTGATTTTTTCAATTAAACAAATTTAACATTTTGAGTATAAATATACAATCTCTTAATGCAAAATTTCCAGCTTTAGAACTTTTTATTGACTATCTGAATGAGTATAAAAAAGTTGTGTTTCCTATTTTCTATTTGCAAGAGACGGCTAAATAAGGAATACAAAGGCTTTTTTGAAATTCCCAAGTATGAGTTGCTATGTAGTAACGAAAATAAAAAACATTCTGGCTTGGCATTTTTTGTAGATAAGGCTCTAGAAGCTGAAATCATTTATGAAAATTTATTGGAGGATGAGTTTGAAGTGCTTAGTTTAAAAGTAAAAATAGAAAAAAAAGTTCTAATATTACATAATATATATCGTTTTCCAAGAACTAATCATGCGCAGTTTTGCATTGAATTTTTTGACTGGGTTACTAGTAGCGAAACTTTATATAAAGGAACGACTCAAATATATCTTGGTGATTTTAACTATAACATTTTTAATTTAAATAGGGATAAAAACGTACATAATTTTTACATTAACTTTCTGTCATGTGGTTACAGGCCAAGCATATCAAAAGTTACCAGACCACAATTTTCAACACTTATAGACAATTTTTTTGAAGTATGATAATTTTAGAGCTTTTACTTTACACAATAATATATCTGACCATCATACATTGGTTCTATCTCTTCCACTGAGTTTTTGTCATCAAAATAAAACAAAGTCATACGAGTATTTAGATAAAGCTCAATTTGTTCAAAATATTACTACTTTCCATTGGAGTACTCATTTTAAAGATTGTATTAAGCATCCCGGTGTGTTGTTATCTTTGATGAATAACAAACTGAGTAGTGAAATAAAATCTTGTACACGAGTGATACAAATAAAGTCAAATAAATATAAATATAAAAAAAATAGCTGGATAAATTCATATATATTAGGCTTGATCAAAAAGAGGGATAAAATTTTTTCGAAAATGAAAAGAGATAAGTTTGTAGTCAAAAGGAACGAAATAAAGAACCTTATACGAAAAGCAAAAAATGCATATTACAATAATATTTTCTACCAGTCTCAAAGTGTTAATAGTGTGTGGAAAAATTTAAGTAATATTTTAAATTCATCTAAGATTAGGAAAATTAAGCTTAAGGAAGGGTGCTCTGAAGTTGATAATGATTTGCATGTTGCTAATATATTTAATGATTTTTTCTTTGGACATATTGAGTCGAATAAATATAAGCAACATAATTTTGGCGATCTAGACCATATTAATTTTGGGGAAAGAAAATTCGAATTTGATATATTTTCTGTCAATGACATATTAATTGCAATAAAGGAAATAAAATCAAAATCTACAAAAGATGTATTTGGAATTAGTATAGATACTCTTGCCCTTGTTATTAATAAATTAGCTTATTTTCTGAGTATATCATTCAACTTTTGCTTAACACTGGGTGTCTTTCCTGAATGCTTTAAAGTTTCCAAGGTTATACCCGTTTTTAAAAAAGGAGATAAGTCCAATAAGGCAAATTTCAGACCAATCACTATAATATCTACTTTATCAAAAGTTTTTGAAAAAATAATATATAAACAAATTAATAAATATTTCAAGACAAACGACTTGTTTTTCTCTAATCAGTTTGGCGTTAGATATAAACATTCAACAGAAAATGTGGACTCGATACTCATAAATACCGTAAATAAATACCTAGATAATGAAAATGAAGTTTTGAGTATATTCATAGATCTGAAAAAAACTTTCGACACATTATCGCATGAAATTTTACTCACCAAACTTTGTGCATATGGTTTCCATGAAAAGAATCTGATGTTTATGAGCTCATATTTACAAGATAGGAAACAATTTGTATGTATTAATAGGACATGTTCAAATATGTCAAAAACAAATATTGGAGTCCCCCAAGGCTCTATTCTAGGTCCCTTACTGTTTTTGATCTATATCAATGACATCTATAAAGCTTCAGATGGAGTTGACTTTCTACTTTTTGCTGATGATGTTTCTATTTTAATTCCATTATATTCAGACATTGAAATTGAAGAAAAAAACAGATTTTGTCAGGAAACTTTAAAAAAGTCTTTGAAATGGTTCAACTCTAATTTGTTAACAGTAAATTTTGAAAAGACATTTGCTTTAACATTTTCGAGGATTTCTATTAACAGAATTAATTATTTGGGTCTGTTTATAAATGATCGTTTAGATTGGGCAGATCACTTCAAATTTATTTCAGGCAAACTAAACCATGTTATAGGCATACTAAAATGTTGTAAAAATAAGTTTGATACTAGAATCAAGTTAATCCTTTACAAAGCATTGTTTTTACCTCATTTGAACTATAGTGTTATCAATTGGGGGTATAATTGTTACAAAAAAATAGAAGTTATTCAAAAAAAAAGCTTTGAGATTAGTTTTTAACACTGGCTATTTTTCGCATACTTCTAAGTTATTCTATGAACATAATCTTTTAAAATTTTATGATATTTATATACTTCAAACTTGCAAATTCATCTTAAAGCTTCTCTCAAATATCTTATCTTCTCTTTTTGATAACTATGTTCTTTTTTCAGATAACTTAAATGAATATTCATGAGAAATGAGAAAAGATTTGCTATACCTTTTTTCAACAAATCTATATCAAAAAAAGGATTGACTATAGGATTGCTAAAATTTGGAACTCTTGATAAGCAAAAATATTCATGAGAAATGAGAAAAGATTTGCTATACCTTTTTTCAACAAATCTATATCAAAAAAAGGATTGACTATAGGATTGCTAAAATTTGGAACTCTTGATACTTCTTGATAAGCCTTTAAGTAGTACCATTAATTTACTAAAAGTTCATTTCATAGATAATTACAATTTCAAGTGCACAATCAAAAACTGCTACATTTGCTGTAGAATATAGGTATATGCATACGCTACAAAGAATCAAACTTACAAATGTAGAATATATATTTTTTATCATTATTTCTCTATTTGTAAAAAAGTAACTTTTTTATTTCTGTGTATATTATTTTTTTAAAGTGTTACATTCCTTGAGGTGTACCATACTCGCGGTTCATATTAGCCTTCTGGTAAATCCCTCAAACATGATTAAACTCCGAGGATTTTTTTTTTAATGAATATGTAAAATTATTGCATTGTAAAGTATACATGTGTATATTTCTATTGTTTATTTTGTTGTTCTCATGTTTCGAAATAATAAACTTCTTCTTCTCCTTTTTTAAATATATACAGCAAAATGTAAAAAAATAATTAAATAAAAATACTAATAAGTGTCAGTAAAAAAAATTAAAAGTCATATAATTTGTATATACTACATATAATAATATAATATTACTCTATTTTACACATAATCTTTGGTCTCTATACCCGGTCAATATGGCATGCTGCTAGTGAGAGAACACCTATTGTTAAAATATTTGAATCCGACCACTAAAAAAGAGTGTTCAATCTTGCTTACATTTCCTTCAAGCTTTTTACGATTTTTTTCTTTATTTCAAAAATTTATTGCATTTATGCTTCAAAAAACTTTTATATCGTTACTTTCCAGTTCTTTCAAATTTTTTAAAATAAAAGGTAGCCAGCCAACTATTCATTTTTAATTTCACTAAAAAGTGCAGCTTAATAATAATTTACACATATTTTCTGGTGATAAATATTCTAAGAGAGATTTTAACAAAAAATTTGAAGAAGACATTGAAAAATTAAGAAACTTATAAGAAATATTCCATACTCAAAATTTGATTTTCCTAAGAAATTTTAACTACTCGATTTTTTTCAGTTTCTAATAAATATTAAAAGTGTATACTTTTTCATATGTGGCATAATGAAACAAAAAAACCTAATCACTTTAAATCGATTTTAGCAAGTAGACTGTCCAATAAAATATATTACACATGGACTACAGTTATTTTATAATCAAATAGGTAGAGACCGCTTGAAGCACATATACATAGAGGGCCTACTAAATTAGCACAAAAAACTCAGCAAGGAGGTGAAAAATATGAAAAGTGAGACGATAAAAAGGGTAAGAAGTAATTATATATGAAGATAATGTTTACCAAAATCCACATATTTTTTCGTAAAATCAGTGAAAAGATATAACATATGTGCTTTTCAGGAGATTCGTTCAAACGAGTTATAACTCAAAGCAGTGTCACAATTTGTCATTTCGAGCAAGTTTTTTAGATAGTTTTTCAATTCGTTTGTTAGTTGATCTTATTAAATTTTTCAAATATTTTTTGTTATGTCACTTTTTCAATTTCAGTATAAAATTCATAAAAAATAAATAATAAACAATAAAGAAACATAAAATCTTTCGCAATACACGAAAAACTTATTTATTATTTATATCAAAGGAGTCACAGTAATCAAAGGGCATAAATAGGTAAAATTTGTAAAAATAAATTTTTATTTTTGTCAGTCCTTTTAATTTCCGTATTTTTGTCACCATTTTGTCATGTCACTCCTTTTTTCACTCTTTTGATAATAATAATATAATATAAGAAAAGTATGATAAGATAAATATGAGTATTGATAGACAATGCATTATAGCATTGCTTCATAGTCAAATGTTTATTTAATGTTGTTTAAATGTTGAATCTATAACAGGAGTGGGCAACGATTTTGAGCTGCGAGATGCAACCTCTGACTTAGCGGGCCGCAATAAAATTCGGTTATATAAAAATTTTTTTAAAGCATTTTAGTAAATTGTCAATACTTGTCTCTCATTCAATATTTTTAACTTTTCGCAATTATTTTTGTATGATTTTAAACAATTTTAAAACACTATAAAATTTCCATGTCTTTGACTTGAAATTTTGAAAAATTTACAGATAATACTTCAAAATTTTTTTTAGATTTAAAATAGAGTGAGGGCTACATAAAAAAATTTCAAGGACGCTATATGAATTAGACATGAATCACTCAAATTTTTTAAGATTTTGTTAAATCAGTACTTTTCCGTCGAGTTATCTATGGATCTAATAGTTGGTAAATCATTACTCCACTACTTTGCAAGCTAGAAATCATTCAATTTAAGAAGAAATATTATCCACAACAATCGCAAAAAATCGAGATGGATCGAGGCATATCGCAAAATTAATTTTTAAAAATCCGCAATGTAGTGAAGCCGTTAATTAGTGAGAGATCATCTAATTTTTGAATTTATTTAAATGCTAAATTTTAACCTTAGCAAGACGAAGTGTGGACTTTTTGTCGAGTGAAATACTTGAACGCATTTGAATTTCACTTTATAAAAAAGTTTTAATATGTAAATTAGTGATGTATCAGATGTGAAATTTTGTATTTGTGGATATCAAATTAGACATTCTAGCTATTTTTGGAGGATGCGAATATTATAAGTCTTATTCTAACTAAATGAAAGTTTTATACTTTTTAAAAATTTAGAGAGAAGATGTCAATGTAGAGGTGTGATCAACTCGAATTAAAATAAAATAACATATATTTAACAATGTTATTCGCATTGCAATTTCGATCTTTAGCCAATATCTTTTTCATCATCGAAAAAGATCTTTCAACCGACGTTGTGGTCGATTGGCATTTTTGGAGTAAAAGATACTCACTGGGTGAAACATTATTATTTCCCAATTGCATAATTTTGGAAATGTCATTTTTTTCAAACCTTTTTTTCATATAACTTTCGATTCCACATACGTCTTGGTTGAATTTCAAGGTATTGAACAATTTTTGAGCATTTTCAATTCAAAAACTTGAGGAATGCGATTTTTCAACAATATCCGCAAGCTGTAAATAATTTTATTTATCAAAAAAAGTTGTTTTGTGAGTTGTGAATTATTTACACTTTTTTTTGCTCTTTGTACCAAAATTCCACCGTCACTTTTGAAACTATTAACAATTTCTCTAGCCTGGCATAAATTGTCAGCGTAGTATGCTGCAGCTCTAAGCCAGGTTGCCCATCTTGTTACCACAGGAATCCAATTGATTTGAAAAGATTTCGTCTTTTTTTGTTTTTCACTGTAGTCGCCTTTACCGATGATGTTTAATCGTCTACTTCTTCGAAGTAGCCTTAACTTTCATACTACAATTATGAATAAGATGGCAGAAACAGGTCACATGAAAAAGTCTATCGTATTTTTTTCATATCACTAGCACAACTTAAGTTGTAAGAAGCTGCATCTGTTAATAGAAACAAACAATTTTTTTCATCCACTTTGAAATCAATTAAGGTTTTTTCAATTATCTCTTTAAGAATCTCGCTACTCAAATTTTTATCGATCACTTCACAGTTGGTTAAATAAGCCTTTATTTGCTCATCGATCGAGCCAATTAAAGTATTGGCAAAAATTGATTCGAAATCTGGCTTTCATCTATTACTAAAACAATTTGCTTGTTTGTTAGTTTCTCTTTGAGCTCATTAAGATTTTGTTCGGCGAGTTTATTCAATACAAGTCGGCTAGATGATACTGATGGTATATTGCAGAGATGTCCAAGACGTCGATCGCGATCTACCAGTCGATCGTGAAAGGACTTCAGGTAGATCGCGAGATGTTTTATGAAAATTTTTATATGAGCGAAAATTTTATTTAAAAATTTTTTTTTTAAATTTTTTTCAAAATTTCATAATGATTTAATTGAAGAACATATTGGACTTTCTAAGTACTGATCCGCTTTCGTCATGTAGACAGGTAGCTACAAGATGAACGAATATACTTATTTCATTTTTTATTTTTCACACAAATATTTATCAATTAAATTAGCAAAATTTTAAATATTTTAGGTTTAAAAGTATGCTCTACTATGGAAAAATTTCAAATTTGATTAAAATGATAACCTTTAAACCTAATTACTTCTCAAACTGCCCAAATGAAAGAAATTTAGCAAAGAGTAGATGAAAGAAAATTAATATCTATGAAATATTGTAAACAATTTCAATGATATATTTAAATATTTATCAGGTTGGTTAGTTTAAGATATCAAAGCACTTTCAGCCGTAAGGCTATATGCTCGCATTATGCTTAAGATGGTTAATTACAGTTTTTGTGAATTTGTTTTTAGAGTTGGGAGGCTTGGGGATCGAACCCCAGACCTTCAACTGTTAACCTGAGAGGTACACCCTAACAACCATTGAGGTTGTAACATTGAAATAATTTAAAAATAATTTTTTTAAAAATAATCGAATAAATTTTCCTATTTTAATTTTAATGAACGAATTTTTTTAAAAAAGTTTTAATTATTTATTTACTTTAAAAAAATTCTTAAAAAAAATATTTAATTTGTTTTTAATGAAGTGATATTTAATTACAATATTTTTCAAAATCTGCCCTACTTGCTTCTTTCAAAGTAGCTCAAGTTCTGATTAAGAATAATAATTCATTCAATAATGGAGAAATAGTTAAAGAAGCTTTTATCGAAGCCAGTGAAGTTCTTTTCCAAAATATGAGTTCGAGATTATGACAAATATTAAAAATATGTCACTGTCAAGAAACACAATCATGAGAAGGACCGAAGACAATGGTGATGATATCGACCGAATTTAAAAAAAAATTGAAAAGTGTGTAGTGTTCTCTCTTCAATTGGATGAGTCAATTGATTTCGTTGGTACTGCACAGTTATGCATATACATCAGGATGGTTTTCAAAGATATGTCAACAAAAGAAGAACTGTTGACTATCATTCCAATGAAAGAGAGAACAAGAGGGCAGGATATTTATGATTCATTCAAGTTTTTTGTTTCATCGACTAACCTTCCACTCCATAAGTTAGTTTCATTGACTACAGATGGAGCTCCAGCGATGGTGGGTATTAAAAGTGGTTTTATCGCCTTTTGTAAAAATGATGAAAGCTTTCCAAAATTTACTGATTATCACTGTATAATTCACAATCAAGTTTTATGCTCAAAAGTTTTAAAATTCAATCATGTAATGGACGTGGCCTTCAAAACAGTCAATTACATAAGATCAAAAAGTTTATCACGACGACAGTTTAGGGCTTTATTGGAAGAATCTGGCGAAGAAAAAAATGAACTTCTTCTTCATACTGATGTCAGATGGTTGAGTGGTGCTTGATTTTTGATTCGCTTCAGTACGCTTCTGCCGCAAGTTCGTACATTTTTAGAAACCAAAAGTATTTCAATTCCTGAACTTAGTGATGATGAATGGCACAGCTTTTTACTGTGGCATAACGGAAAAACTCAATGAATTGAATCTCCAACTTCAAGGAAAGGAAAAAACACTAAAGGATATGCTTGGGCATATTAATTCTTTCAATGAAAAGCTGAATCTGTTAATCAAACAACTCAAAAGCACAGACTTCAAACACTTTTCAATTCTGAAGGATGAAATCAGAAATAAAAAGAACGTTTCTATTGAAAAATATCTCGAAAGTTTATTTTTATTTCAGAAAGAGTTTAACAAACGATTTGCTTCTTTTGAAGAGCTCCGAATCATTTTAACTTTTTTATCCAATCCTTTTCATGAAGAAGTTTATATTGAAAATTTGGCCAGCAATCTTAAAAACAAGTTTGATTTCAAGAGTCTAGCGGACTTCGAGGACGAATAATCACTTTCAAATGCGACTTAACTTTGAAAACATTGCTGAAGGAATCTGATTTCAAAAAGTACATTCAGAAAACTAAATACCCGAGTATTTGGAAAATATACGCTACTTTTTCGGCATTTTTTGGTTTCACATATTTGTGTGAATCCACTTTTTCTATTATGAATATCATTAAAGCTAAAAACAGATGAAAACTGACATATGATCATTTAAATTCCTGCTTGAAAATAGAACTGACAACTCAAAATCCAAATATTGAAAAACTTGTTGAAAAAATGCAAATTCAGGTGTTTTCAAAAAAATATTGATTTTTTATTTTTTTTTTCATGTCATAGTTTTAATTTTTCGTGCAATATTATGTTCATTATCGTTTTAATAAAATTTTTACGTGTTTTAATTCAAAAAAATTGCCACTCCTTTATATATTATTCGAGTAGATCGCAGAATTTTTTTTGGAAAAAAAGCCGAACCAAGCAGAAAAAAGGTTGGACATGCCTGATATACATTCTTATAATATAAATTTTACGCTTTTTTCAATGTTATTTCGCGGGAAAGATGAAACTGTGCGGCGAGCTCTATGTTTGACACCTCTGCTTTAGAGTGAGGCAGAAGGTTCATGTTTTGAATTTTAAATCTCCATAAACATAAGCAAAATATAGTGGGTGGTAAAAAAAAGGAATAAAATTAAAGTAGATGTAGAACGTCTGCCAAAGTAGCCCTCTTTTTTCTATCTTCATTCGGTAGGGGACCTTAGGATCAAATATGTAGATAAAAATGGCTCTAATTTTGTTTACAGCTGCACAATGCCTTACAAACGTCCTGCGCGTTCTATGCATTCTGTCAATGACTCCAAGCGCTGTAGGTAAATTGCTCAGAATAATGGAGAAGGTAAATCTTGAAATGCTGAAAGAAGGGAGAAACTATGCAGATGTTTGTGGCGCCTACGACATCAATGAATCCAGCCTTCGCTACATAAAGAAAGCGGAAGAACGCATGAGATCGACAGCAACAGTGTAGGAGAGATGTACCCAATAATCGTCATCGGTATTTTCGGCTAAATTTTGAAGAATCCAAATTGCCAAAAACCTAAAAAAACAGATTCTTTAAATTAATCAAAATTAAAATCTTTGAACTCATTTACAATATAAAAAAATGTTTAAGTAAATATTAAAATTTTAATATCCAATTTATTCTGGAAACTTATTTTCTTTATAAAAATAAATAACAATTTTTAAAGTTTTTTTTCATTTTTTTCCTTTGCTGATACAAATAAGCTTGTATAGGCAAAATTTGTTAACTTTAATTCAGACAATGGATTCGGGTAAATTTATGCAAATACTTCAGCACCTCATTGAAACTCTTGAAATAAAAATTTTGTCTACGTTACTGCATATATGTATATATATTTGGCCTGCATACCTGGTCTCACATAGAGCTTCATGACATTTTTCTCTAGAGTTTTCGACATAGAATTCTTATACAGGCAACTCTGACGAAAAATAATTAGTTTATTCGTTTTTGGATCTTTTTCCAATTTTATACTATTTAACAATTTTCTAAAGAAAATTTTAGTCTTAGAACAGGTATCGAAATCGACATCAGTAACTGTAAAAAAAACAAGAAACGGATGGGCCAAAATTTTGGAATCGGTATACAACCCCACAACAGTAACATTCAATAAGAGTGCCAAAAGGGTGATAACTGCACTAAAAAAGACCATATTAAACATTTTCGTAGTCAGCATCTTTTCAACTATGTAAATATATAATTGTGTACGAAAATTTTGAAAATTATAAATTCTAAGCTTGTCTATGACATCTCTGTCGATCAAAGCTCATTTTGCATGTGGATTAAATTTTTGGTGTATCCACTCGGAGCATAATTCGCCTTGTTTTGACATACATTAGAGACGCAATTATGATTTTTTCAAAGTTAACAAAAGAATCCTGTTTCGTTTCAATGTGATAATATTGTACGCTTGTATCACCTCAGCAGATATAGTTAATTAAATAACAACAACGAATTAGCAGCAGTGCCGCAAGTAAAGGACCCATTCTTGTAATTACACGCAGTGTGAGCGTTGTGAGAGAGGGGGAAGATTGCCGAAGGAGAGGAGAGACGAGAAACAAAACTTATGAATTCCATAATAAAGCTAATAACATCATTTGCACGAATCAGCAGCAGCAGCAGCAGTAGCAAACGATTGACCTGCTTATCTCCTCGCTACATTTGTTGGATGTAGACGCGCGCGCGCATTGCATGTGTTGATATTTAGAGGCTGAAAGCGCGATGCTGTGACATTGGCGTTTCGTCGCTTTTTTGTGAACATGATGATTGCACACACTACTCTCTCATGAACAAAGATGACATCGAGACCTATCGTTAGCAGCTTTGCTGACGCTGCTCTTTATCAAACTCGGATGGATGTGATGCTGATCTCTTCTGCGTTACCTTCTGGATCTCTTGTTAATTAAAAGCAATTTTTGCTCGTATTGCCAAATTTGTAAGAGCATTCTTTACACTTCGAAGTTTGGATTAATAATTCCATGCCTCATTAATCAGTATAAATTTTTCTAACAGGTGAGATAACTAACATTATAACATAATTTTAGACGATACATTTTTTACTTAAATTGTAAGTGTCTATCAGTGGCGGATCTAGAAATTTCTTATAGGGGGGGGGGGGCAAAATCTATTTAAATTTTTTAAAATTTTGCTAAAATTCTTCAGCGAATACGGCATCTGTATTATGTCTTTTAGAATTCGACTCGTATGTATTTCGAAATCTATTTAATTTTTTTTACAATTTTGCTAAAAGTCTTCAGAGAACACGACAGCTCTATTATGTCTTTTAGAATTCGACTTGTCATATCGTTGATATAAACGTAAAACGTAAGGGTGATTTTCGAAGCCATTTTTCATAGGGGGGGGGGCTAGGCCCATGAGCCCCCTGGATCCGCCACTGGTGTCTACTGATTAGAAGAAATTTTGCTTCATACTTTGTTTTCAATAATGAGTGGCTTTTCAATTGATTTCATCATCGCTCTACAACACAAATGAGCAAATTTTTTCGTAAGGACCACATATAAAAAACTTTCAACTTTAAGGGACCGCATGATATAGTTAAATTGGTAATACTTAAAATTGCTATCAAAGAGCTGAACAATCTATTTTTTGTTAATATTTAAGAAAATTTTAGGGTAAAATTTCATTGAAAATTTATGATAAAAGAATTTTTTTTCGCCAAAAACTTAATTTTTAAGTGTGATTTCAAGGTGGCGGAAAAGCATTTTGTTCCACCAATAATATTGAATTTTATCAATTCTATATCTTTTTTTTGAATTGTTTGCTTGTGATTAGACTTTCCATATTACTTTACTTGTAATTTCAGACGCAAATTCTTTTAAAATGATTTTAAAAAAACTATAAAAAAAGTTTGCCCTCTCTCCCTCAATAATTTTAAGGATGTGCGCCCCTGATTTAAACATATGTAAGAAAATGTATTCATGAAAAAAATTCAAACAAAATTTGCGTCAATGATTGTAAATAAACGGCCAATGAACTTAAGTAATTTTATCTCAACGGACCGCATAAAAACATTTGGAAGCCCGCATGGGGCACGCGAGCTGTAGTTCGTCCACCTCTGCCTAGAATGATTCTATTCAGCGTCATACCTATCTTCAATGCCGCTTGGGGCGGATGCTAATTTTGCTAAATTTCAAATATATATAGGTATGGGAAATTTGAATAAAAATGTAGCAAACCATTTTTACATTATTATTTAAGTCTAAAACATCTCGATTAAATGTTTATTGTTGTATATTATTGCAAATAAATTCTGCGCGCGGGCGGACCACCCCTTCCGACAGAGGCGGATTTAAAAGATAATTTAATCCGCTCCGATTTTATAACTTTTTTTCTGAATTTTTTATGTACAAAATCATTGTAAATGAATGAGAGTATCGTGCGATCGCCCCTTCCCTCTGAATCCACCTCTGCCTCCCGTCCCCTCTTTATACGCCACTGATTTTATTAAAAGTTTTATTACGTATTAATTTATCCCAAGTAGGTCCATTATCGTATAAATAGGATGTACTATTTGACGTGAAAGTTGAATTCCAAAATATAAATATTTATCAAAAAATCTGCAAAACGATAAAAAAAAAAGAAGAAAATGCGACTTGTAAGTAACAGAAATAGAATTAACCTCAGAGGCGTACCCAGAAATTTTTTCTAGGGGGGGGGGGGGGGGCAAAGTTGGAGTCTAATTAATTTTAAAAAGTTTTAACTATTTCAATAATTTGTTAGTTAAGTTCATTCCAATCAGTAACAGTTACAATTCTAACCTCTCTCTTCAGCTTCTGAATTTATTTGGCAACAAAAACTAACAACATCAAAAAAATGAGATCTTCACTTGAAAAGAAAAAGTTTGACTAACAACAAATGAGAAATTTTTTTTCTAAAATTTTTATAATTTTGCAAAAAGTTTTAAACTTGAAAAACAAAAAAGTCAGAAATTGATGACTACTTTAAAATCTAAGTCTAAATTAAAATAAATTTAATTTTATTTGAAAAAAAAATTATGCATTTTTCTATGTCAATTTTTTTAGTATATTCTTTCATAAAAGAAAGAAATATTAAATTGTTTCTTCTAGACGGAGTCATGGATTTTCTAAGAGGGGTCATAATCCTCTTAAAGGTTGAAAAACTTCTTTCACAAACTGCTGTACTCGAACCTATCGTAAAAAGGCCTAAAAGAGAATAAGAATCATTTTACATAATACAAAATTGCCTTAAAATACCTTCATATAGTTTATATATGTTAGGAAATGCTTCTTTAACTGGTTCGAGTACTTCGAAAACGCCAATAACGTTAGATTCTTTCTGTATCTTTTTTTTAATATATTCTTTTCCAACTTTAAGTTCCAAAAAAAACTGTTGAGATATATTTTGTAGATGGGATGTAAAAGGTTTCAGTTTTTCATATTCCAAAAATCCTACACTTCCAGGGAATAAATATGAAAGTGCTTTCATTATTGTGCAGTTTTTTTCATTAAACCTGAAAAAAACAATGATAAGGATGAACATTTGTCGAAAACCAAACCTGTTGTCAAATTCCTCTAGAATCAATTGTAAGGTTTCATCTTAGAGAATACGAAATGTTCTGTTTTTTTCTGCGTTATCATCGAAAATATCAAAAATATTATCTGTGGAACTGGATTTGTCAACATAAAATCTCATTTTCTTGATTAATGAATCAAATTCGTTTTCATCATCTTTGAATTCTAACAAAACTTTCACCAAATCTTCTGCCAAACTTATCCCAATAATGATATTATTATCTTCTTTCCAAATCAGTTAGTATAGTGCACTATTTATGTAACTTCGGAAATGTAGTTTACTTGGAGGTAGTCATTAGCAGGCTTCATTACACTAATCTTTTCAACCATAAGCATTACAAATATTGAAGAATCGTCTTTAAGCATGAAGTAGACTGCTTGCTTCGAAAGAAACATCTAGATCAGAACTATTTTTTACTTTTTCCAGTTTTCTATAATTTTTATCAATGAATTAATAACTTCATAATGTGATGCCCATCTTGTTGTAATAAATTTTTTGAATTGTTTATTGAAAAAAGTTTTAACTTTAACCTTTTTGGTGAACTTGTAAAGCCTGGTCATTAATGATAAAAGAAATTCAATATGGTTTATATGACGGAAAGATGCAGTGATAACTAAGTAAAGCTGATGGTTTATACAATGAATATAAGGAATGTATCTTTCAAGTGCTTCACTGATTTTTTCTTGGACTCCATTTTTCTTGCATGTTAAGATATCATTTTTCATCTATAAGTACTGGTAGATAAATATTACCTGACATCACATAAGCGCCATCATAGCATTGCTTCATAATTTTGTGTTTTTGAATTTTACACTCATCAAGAATGTCTAGAATTGCGGTGTTGATAGAAGATGCATCACATTCTTTCAGATAGACCTTGCTAATTAATGCTTCCTTTACGGTCTTTCCTTTCAAAAATCTCAACACCTTACACAAAAGAAAAGGAATCAATGAAAATGAGCACCCCATTAAACTACTTACAATTGACAGGCATTCTTTTACAGGTATATCTTTTATTCCATCAGCTTTCAATGACAGATATATGTTAAGTTATTGATTTCAAGTATTATTTTTTGTAGAATGCAACTATTTCATTTTTTATTCTTGGTGACAAATAAGTGGAGTTTTTTGGAATGGAAACTGTGATCTTAAATTTTTCCGATAAAAATTAATCATTAGATAATAAAATTATCAGTGCTGGAACATGACTTGTTTGAAAGTTTCAAAAACTTTCTTAATATATTTCATTTATCCATATGTTCAATTTCTATTTTGAGAATTTCAAAGATAAAAAGTACATCAAACTTCATTTTTGGGCATAACTTACATTAATATTATTCGCATCACCCGATATATCGACTTCTTCAGATGTTATCAAAAAAATTATGTTGATAAATATGCTTTTAACAGAATTTTTTATAAAAAAAATAATTTCAAAACGGTGAATATGTTAAACTTTGTGTATCATAAAATTATACTAACTCAAAAATCAGTTGAATGAACTAGTTTCAAAAAGTAAATAAAAAATTTTCTCAAGTGAAAAAAAGTACGTAAAAAACATTTATAATATTCATCAAATTAAATTAACTAAATTTTACAATTGATAATTTACTTTATTTTTATATCTGATTTAACCATGAATTTTCAAAGATTTTCAAATTTAAATAACCTAGTTAAAACAACTAACTGAATGACATCTTCATTAATGCAACTTTTTGTTTTGACAATGTGATATGAAGGATCTTTATGAATTAGTGTATATTTTGATCAAAATGAAGACTGATATTGTTTGAAATTTAGTTTCTTACACTTTTAAGACAGTTCGAACTCTATTTTTTCGTGAACTGTATAATTAAAACTTCCGTTGATACTGTCTGCCTCACAGTCAATCACAGGATAATAAGCGCATATCATAGGAGCATATGGTGATGATGAAAAATGAGCTGACATTCAAGCAATTGTAGTCAGGCATATTTTGATGGCAATACATTATTTAATGGTTGTGAAGAATTACAACTTGTGATTTCTGAGTGTAGTGTAGAATAGTTTGAAAGGGGGACAAATTTTTTCTTTGCCCCCCTCCGTGTGTACGTCCCTGATTAACTTCCAAATTATTATATTTTTGGATGAATTACCCATGAAATTTAGTAATTTATTAAATTTTCATTAAATTAAAAAAATTATTTTGAATTTTAAAATTTTTAGCATATTTTATTTGATTCAATTTCAAAATCATATTTTTTCTTTTCCAGTTTTGTATATGAAAGAATAAAAAAATATGAATTTTGAAAATTAGTATGAGATTTAGGAGAAATACATTGGATTTCAAAAGAAAAAAAAAGATAAATTTTTCTACATTTATCAATGAAGACAAGTTTTATCAATTTAGTGAAATTTTGTAAAAATTTCCGCCCAATTATATCATGAGTGCTCATAGCGAATCTTTTGCTAAATATTTCTCAGAAAAATAGAAAATTTTTACTCTGGTCTGGCAAGAGCACGGGAGATAGCAAAAATTAGCAATAATAATATATAAAGTATACAGCGTATAATGGTTTATAATAAATCAAATTTCATATAACTTTAGCAATATATGGCGACGTTATAGCCTTTTGAAATTTAGTCACATGGAAGCGTTAGAGAAGTACCAATTAGTGTTTTTAAAGATTCTGTCATCTCTATTTTCATAAATTTAAACTTTTTCTTTTTTTGGCTCCTGCAACTCAAAAGAATTGGATCAAATGTTGCGTGCAATAAATTCGAAACTAAGTACATAGGAAAAGTCCTTGATGTGTTTACTAAATTTGAGAAGCTAACAAAGAGAAAAGGTTTCAATTTCTCGAAATATATTTTTCCAAATGGCATTAAGTTCTTGATGATAACATCTCTGAAAACGCTAATATCAACGTTAGAGACAACTTCTCTGACATCGATTTAATACTGGGACGTAAATTAATGCATATAATTCGATTTAAAACCACATAGAAATTTAAACGTTCAAATTTAATAGCACTCAAAGAGATCATTAGAAATTGGATTGTAGTAAACCATAATTTTTGCACAAATCTCTCCCCATTTATTTATATCAAAATCAAACACAGAGCAAGTTTCCTTATAAAAAGTAAACGAAGTTGTCTCCCTCTTATATAATATAGAATGATAAACAAAGATATATGAAGGTGTAAATTGGGTTATAGTGACCAAAAGATAAAAGGGTTTATTTCACTTCTTTATACTTTTATGGTTTTGGTAGATGGTGTCTAACAATTCCGAGGCGTTGTCTCCCCTCTCCAACCTCTTGAGGTTTTGGAAGATTTACTAAAGGAAATATTAAGAAGCCATCGATGGTCCAATATTTTACAAAATAAGACTCACTTTGTCATTACCCTTCAATATGGAACAAAAAATCAAATCGTGAAGCAAGAATCGTTTCCACATAAAGACGGGGAAAAAAAATAAATATAATTATTTAAAAAAAACCCCAAAAATAATTACATCCTCAAATTTAATAACCCACAAAGAAATTATTAAAAATTGGATTGTAGTAAACCATAATTTTTGCACAAAATTTCGATTCAGTATTTATTACATTCATAACAATATTGCACAAAAACTTTAATGCTTTTTACCCATATGTTTTGAGGCTAAGAATACTTTTATTGAAATTTTTGTGGCAAGTAAGACTAGAGGAATTCCCATCAAAACTGTCAGGTAGTGGGTGTTGAGGGGGCTTTGATATTGCGATATCTTTTTTGGCACCAAAAACTTTGATGGGATTTTTTATGAGATAAATAATAGCTCTGTTTGTATATATGTTGACAATTTTATTATTATTATTATGATATGTAATTGCAGTGCTAAAGAAAATTTCTTTCTTTGATATCAACTTTGGATTATTGTATTCATAATTCAAAACCACAAACAAATTATAGAGATTCAACCCACACCCACATGTGGTTAGATGTCGACAATCCTTATTCTTTTCAAAATACCTGCTAATTTTCTCAAATTTACGTGGGTTTGTCATTCCTTCTCAGGACACAAGTACTGATTAAAAATTATTCTGACTTTGTTAAGTTCAAAACTTCTTGAATTTTTAACTTCTTTCTCTATTTTTGTTTTGGAAACTGAAAAATGTTTTCAAAATACCATTTTTACTTCAAAACGTATACCGTGGGTTTTAGTACAATATACTACACAATGAACGCAATGACCGATGCGTATATAACCCATATTTGATATTTATTTTAGGAAAAAGGTGTAGATTGAATAAAATGCCAATAAACAAATTGGTAACAAAGTTTATAGATTTTGGCTTTTGGGGTTTATTTTCTATGTTTTATATGGAAATGCCATCAAGCTATCGTGTAAAACTAGTACGAACTGTAACACAGAAATGCACATTCATCAAAAATATTTTTTATTGTGTTTAATTCTTTTTTAAGATGGTTAATAATAATAATAGCGTGAGTAGGGTTGGTTAGATCCTGGATTCGATAACTCAAGGTTTTGGGTTCAATCCCGCATCAAGCTTGCTTTCCTCATAGTTTAATACAAGCGGCGCAATTGTGCCTTTTCGATGAAAACACCCTATGAGACCTTTACCTTTAATAATAATATCATATTATGTTTCCCTAGTAAGATATAAAATGTCAATTATTATTTACTGATATTATTATTTAAGGGACACAAGTAATTTTGGTAGGTTTCTTTTTGCTGGAACCCTTGAAGAGTAGGATGTTCTTTTTAAACCAAAAATTTAAAGATTTTTATTAGTATATGAAATGAGTTCCAACATATTAATCAAATTTAAAGAACTTTACATTTGATCTTTAAACAGAAATTTTTTAGAAAAGAGAGAGGTTTTGTAAAAAGTCTGTTCACTAAATCAACGTCTATAGTTGCATCTCCTTGTGCTCTCTCTAAACTGAAAATAGGACTTTTCGGCTATCTTCTAATTTGCAATGCGTTTTAGCAAGTTTACTTTCGCAAATTGTTGCACTTGTAATTTTGTAATTGTGCGTTTGCTACCGATGTCTGTGCATTTTACCGCTTGAACTTTTGAAAAGTTTTACAATATAATGAGTCCCGCTTTCATAAGCATCGATCCACTCTAGTCACTCCTTTTGACACATGTAGTGCTGCACTTCTTTCAAAGACAAAGCGTTCGAACTGCGCTACGATGCACTTCCTTTTCTCTACTCCGACACCTCATTACCGAGAGGATGTTGACAACTTGGAGGAGAATCGATTCTCATTTGATTCGTGTGAATAATTCAAGTGTAGTTAGTGTAAGTATCAATCTTTCTAATCCACGCACACAGATATATATATGCGCGCTTATGATATGACCTTTCACGAGTATATATGCTCTTTGTATCCTTTTTTCCTATCCCTTCTCTTCTTATATACTCTAACATTTTATCTCGTTGTCCAGAAGTAATCCACATTCATACCCCTGCTGATTTCGCTTAAATGTAAAGACTTTTTTGTTTCAGTATCATTTTTTACACTTTGCAGAAGATTTTTATATGAAAATGAAAAAAACTGTATCGCATTTTCACACGTCTCACCTAAAACTATTATCGCCTTGGTGTTCCCCCGAACCCTAGTGTGTTTCGCAACAGCTCCCTAAGAATTCGTGAGAAATAGTAGGATAAGCTAATGCGCTTTTTTAAGGTATTTCATTTCAAAGTCTTAATATTTCTGTAAATTCATGGGATAACGGTTAATTTAAACATTTATTATAAATATTTCGGTCCTACTGTAATATGTGATCTATGTGTAAAGTAAATAGATCAAATTTTGATACAGATCACATATTTCATTAGCACCAATATTTCTATGAATTCATTCACCAAATCCTCGCGGTATGTAAACACAGGATATATAAATTCAATCACAAAATGTAAACATTAAATATATCAAAATTTACAAAAGATCCTAAAATAATCTAAAGATAAAATAAAACATTAATAATAATCAACAAAAACTTGATGTAATTTTTATTATGCTTGCTTATTTATTAATATACTGTTCCGCGGTGGTAAAAAGGTTGAGTTTATACCAAGGTTTATATCTTTATAAATTTCAAAAGCTTATTAGTAATTTGCAAGCTATGTCTCATTCAATGTAGTAACTAAGCAAAAATGACAAAACTTTCATCTTTATTTTGGAAAGTTAACGAAAAATACTTTTAAACAAAAATTTTCACAATATAAAATGAAGTCATGAGGAATAATGTTAAGGAATAATGTTGAACATGTAGCCCTCGGCCTTTAATTTGCGCCCCTTTCTTTATACGAATACAATTTATTTTTTCAAAAAATTAAAATTATATTATTTTCAAAAATGAAAAAACCAATTAAAAAAAGTTTCAAATTTTAAGAATATTTTATCCCTAAAATTTTCTTTTTGTAAAATTATAAATTATAAAAAAACTTTATAAACACAATTTATTGATCAATTTTATTCGATGCCTTTCGATAAATTTACCCGCGGTGAATTTACAAAAAGTTCAAGAATAATGAAAATCAAGATCGATGAAAGAAGAATATAAAACAGGCTCTCTTGCTTTAGGCATTCGGCAATTCACCATGGCTAAATTGGTAGTGCGGTTGACGAACAGAAATGATAACTTTTGGAAAGTTTAGTGAAACCATTTCTCTTTAGTTATGAAAATGTATCTGTTTTATTGCCTCAATTAATATATAGCAATAAAATATAACTTTGCTTGACTAATTTTAGATTCAGCTACACTGTACGCAGCTTCTAGATAAAAACTGAGTTTCTCAGAGAGCCTTCATGCATTTGATAACCAAGATACTAATTGTAAAGGATCACGCATTAAATGCGTGAAAAGCTTTCCAATTAGTCAAAACTTTGTTTTTTGAAAAATTAGCCAAAAGAAAAATTTATTTGGCTAAAAAAATTGGCTGTGTTTAGACAAATGGCTAAGCAAAAATATACCATAGCTCTAGCAAACGACAAGGTCGATAAATCTTGATGGGTATTACGCAAGTTGACGATTTCAGAGAAAAACAAACTTCCTATATAAGAACTTTAAACTATTTAATTTACTTGTAACTTTCTTTTTATCTTCTTTTTATCTTCGGAACTTCAAAAATGTTTCGAATCATATAAAATCAATTTGGAAGCACTTTTGGATTAGATCGCAGCACTTATTTTTCACTTGCTTCAATTCCAGTGCATAATTCCTTTCCTCCATTTCTTCCCTACTATGTTTAGTTTGAGTACGTTATCATTTTTTTCAACAAATATAGCTATAATCATACATACTAACATTTCAACTTAATATCTTTTTTGTGTAATCGCTCGCTGACAGAAGTCAATTGAGATCAATAATTGGGCTAGATTTTAGACTAACACGCGTGTAAGACGAAGTGTCAATTTTGCACTTTTTTAGAGAAAAATCCTCTTCACGCGAGTAGATACAGTAACAAATTTTCAAAAAGAGTAATTGTAGCACGTAGGGTACCAAAAGGATTGTACATTCATCATTTGATTGCTAAAACTACTCATGATAAAAAAGTTTAAGATTTGGGTTTGTGTAACTTTTTAAATTTTTGCTTGGTAAACGGATACGACAAATCAGTTATTAAAAAAATCGTAGCAACCTGAATAATGGCTTGTAAGTTCAGGGTACAAATTGTAACATATGAAAGTGTTACAAATTTTATACTGATTTTGAATATATGCTCCATTTTTCGATAAGTATGTAATGAAAAATACTAACGATCGTAGTTTTACTTCATTATTTATTTCAATATTGATTATTATGAATTAAAACTTTGTTTTCAACAATTTAAAAATTAGAAGTCTTTTTTTTCATTAGTATTTTCACTATACTGTGAAAAATTCTGTATATAAATACATATCTTTCATGCCGCCTGGGCGGATGCTAACTTTGCGGCCTCTCAAAATTTTAAATAAAACTTCTCGCCCCAAACTTAATAATACAGGTATAATAATAGGTAAAACTAGTATTGGGTACACGAAGGTCTTACTCCCCTGTCCACATCATTTTGTTATTTATACAGTTCGGATATGAAAAGGAACAGAATAAAAATTTTGTTGGAAATTGTATTTTTCAGAAATTTTTTCAAGTAATTTTTTTATCTTCTGAAATTGGGAAAAAATATATTTCTAAATATTCACCTTACTGTATTTTTGAGGAGCAAGTCCAAAAATAAAATCTTGATTTACTCCAATGATAAATCTCTGATTAAGAGTAAGGAAATTCTACAAAGTGTCAAGAATAGATCAGAAAAATATGGTTTTAAAACAAATTTTATAACTGATATCGTGAATTCTTCTTCAGAGTAAATCATTTAAAGTGTTTTTTATCTATACAAGATTTTTCTGCATGGAATATCCTTCTTTCAATCTCCAACCTATGTATCTCGAAAGAGAGAATGAAAGATGGAATCATATTTTTTGCTCTTTACCTACGATTTTTCAAGTTTGGTAATAAGTTTAGTTGCAGGAGTTCTGCTAGACGCACAGACTACTACCATAAAGTCCATTTGAATAGAAGGAGAGGGTTGGCGATAATAATGCAGAAGAGATTATTGTATTCGCCTGCACACTCTCTCGCGTGCACTTAGAGGTTATTCGCCCTCAATGTGAGCTGGTTAGGCATGCGTTCCACCTACTTCTATTCATGTGCCTTTCCCTTTTCCTTTGTTTGCTACTTTTACACTACTACTTCTTCCATTGTAAGTTTGTTATAAGACGATATTATTGTTTTCATTCTCTCCCTCATCCATATTCTGCTTTCGCGAAGTCAAGTTAATCTTTTTTTTAATTCTTCAACTTACGAGATACTTATTAGGAACTTTTCTGCAAGAAATTACCATTTTTAACTCCTCCATCTTTTCCTCCCACCTTGCTATTTTTTATTTGGCGATCACTGAGTTCTCTATCAAGAGCGTGATAAAAAAGAAATTCAAGGAGAGTGTATGGAAGTATTTTATACATTGTACTTTAATACTGACGTAAAAGATTGACCGTAAGTTTTATACAAACAAGACATTGAACTTAACTTCTACATTTCATCTAAAACCGCTTAAAAATTAGGATATCATTTATTTTCAATGTTTTGAATTTAATTTTTTAATGGTAAATAGTCAAAAGTGGAATTTATTTTTGAAATATGGTGATGTTTTCAGTTTAAATTAGTTTCATTGCATTCAACATGATTTTTTTTTGTAATTTTGTATTAAATTAAAAATGAGATTAACGAAAAAATATTTTTTTATTAAAAAGATGTTTGACGAAAGTGTCCATTGATAATTTTTTCAAAAATGAAAAAAGATATTTTTTTAGAGGACACTTTATTTTAAGTGCAAAAACAAACGTTTTCGACAATAGCTGTCTTCTATACTCAGGGCCGGCCCTAGTGTTCGCGGGGCCCTATGCAAAATGGATTGCAGGGGGCCCAGTGTGGGTAGGAAAAAAGATTAAAAGTGAGAAATAAGATTTTGAAAAAAAGAAAAGGGATTTGTTTATTACTTTTTCATTAACACAAAATGACGATCAAAATAATTTTACTGAACCTTGTGTTTAACGAAATCATACAATATATCATCAAAATGAAAAATGAGAAGCACGGGGCCCACTGCGGCCGCATAGGTTGCAGTGGCCTAAGGCCGGCCCTGCTTCTACGGGTTTGGTAATATAACTGAATAAGAATTAATTAATAAATAAATAAATGACACAAGTTCAAGTCACACAATTGGAAGAAAATTCCAATTTGAATTAAAATTTCAAAAAATACAAAAAAAAACTGCCTTTTCAATTGAAATTGTAAATACTTACAAATTTTTGAATTAAAATAAAATCATTTTACTAATTTTAAAAAAATTAAGTCAAAATTGATAACTTTTTTAAAAAATGAGCTTACTTTTAAAATGTGAAGAAGTATCAGATTGAAACATTGCAAAATTGATTGTATAAAATATACCATTTATAAAGGTTTGATAATGTAGTAATCGTTCTTACTGTTTTTCTTCTTTTTTGCATACCTATCATCTACTTGAATTATGCGGCAAAATTGACGCCCGCCTCGGGCTGCACTCTGACAAAGTACGCTCTGGATTGAACTTATCAGCATCAAATTTCAGAATGAAAACACAAAGTAGGTTGATTCTTCGCGAAATATTGCTCAAGAAAAAATATTTTACAAACCCGTGTATAATAATAATCGCATCATATTTATGGGTAAAGGAAAATTTCATTTTACTTATTCAAATTGGAAATTTATATTACTGATTTTTAAGTTGAATTCGTAGTTTTCGCATTCAAAACGTATATTTTTTTCTCAAAAACGTGCTCTGTTGTATGAAAATATAGCTAGATTCAAATTTAATACAGGTCTGGGCATAAAAATAGAATACAAAGAACCTTATCCTCACTTTGTTACGCCAAAAGAAATGAGATGGAAAAGGCCTTCTACTAGATATGGAGCCTCACTATGATTTTTGATCTCAGATTGAAGAATTGGTATTGAGGATTGCTCTTAGTTAACCTTGAAAACTTTGGCTCGAATTACATTTACGCAATAATCGAATTTTAAAGTCCTCAGTATTAAAGTGCAAAAAAACAAATTCACTTGTAGGTTGATTACAAACAAAATCACGAAGAATAAATTTATATAAAAAGTTACCTTTCAAAACCGCAAGAGCTCGGGCACGGTAGATAACGCCTCATAATCTTTAGTGGCGATCTTCCAAAATCATAAAAGGATGAAGATAAGAGAGAGAGTCCCTCGCGTTTATATTAATTGTAATCAATCATATATTTTTGCCATATACCTAGATTTTACCATGTATTTAATTTGATATTTATTCTTCGAAGACAACATTATAAAATGGATTGTTGTACATTTCAAGGTTTAAGGTGTTAATTATTATTTATTTTTATTTGGAAAAAGGGTGATTCATCATCCATCGCTATTTTAATTTACAATTTTACACGATAATTGCAATAATTGATTTTAGAAATGAAATCATTACGGTCGATTTAGTATAAAAATATGTTTTATTCAAAATTTGTATGATATATTTGTAGATAATTTTATTATCTATCAAAATTTTGATTGACATTTTTTACCATATAGCAATGTATATTAATAAAATTATAGATAAAAAAGCCTTGTGTGTTTCAAACGCTATACTTTTATAAGTTATCAAGGTTCTATCTAATATTAACTGTAAGTTTGAGCTATCTATATTCTATAGATTTAAAATTTTGTTCAAAAATTTATACTTTTGATATGGTCTGATAGTTTTAAAAAAGTAATATTTAGAACAAATAACACTTGAACTAAATTGCAACTTTGAAATAAAGTTAAATATTTAGTAAAAAACAGCAAATACTATCTAACCTAGGGGTTCCTCACCAGGTGGGTCGCGACCCTTTGGGGGTAACTGAGCTTTAGCATGAGGGTTGCTTAACCTTGAAAGAAAAGATTTGAGGAGTTAATAATAATTTGTCATCATTACATTTCTTGGAACAATTTTTATCACATTTTATTTTAAATTTTCAAAATAATTTTTTTACCATCGAATGCATTTTAGCTAGAGATGTATCGGATGTGACATTTTTTGTATCCGTGGATGCGGATGTCAGAATTAATTTTTTGGCAGATCCAGATATTTTAATTCTTATTCCCGTAAGTTTCATAATTCTTAAAAATGTAAAAAGATGTCAATGTAGATGTGTTATCATAGAGAAATACTTATCATAATAATTTTGGATAAAGTAAAAATTCAAAAAAAAACTTTTAGGTATATAGAAAATAGAAAAATGTTTCAAAATCGAGAATGCGCATGTTATTGCGGATGTTGGTGAAACTTAAATGATTCACGGATGAGGAGGATATAAAAATTTTTGCGGATATCCAATACATCATCTCTAATATTAAGAACTTTTTTTCTTTGTAAGTAATTTTTATGAATATGATAATTCACGAATTAGTGAGTAAAATTTGAACTATTACAAAGCTTAGACATAAATAAATACCACAGTCATGATATCTAGGCAAATTTGATATATATGTTATTTATAATTCAATATTCTTATCGATCAATTACAGCAAAATGTATTCAAGATTGATGAATATATTCAATTATAGAAAATATTGCTTAAGTGTGGGGATCAATTTTATCGATTTTATTGAATTTGTTTGTCAATTGAGACACTATACATCTTCAAAATTCACTTAAACGATATAGGTTTTTCTTATGATTTTTACTTTCTTCACATTTAGAGTTTGCAATTTGTCTAATCACTATTTATTCTTCCGAGATTTCGATTTCAGTATACGCAATTTCTAGATTCGAATTGGATACATTCTCGCTACACCCAAAGTAGTAAAGTCTTGAAAAGGAAATAATTCCCCTTGAAAAATATATATAGTACTTTGGCTTTGGTTTTGAATTTGGTGAGGCATTTTCGAAGACATGTCAATTCATTCCTATTTGATTGAAGGCATGGGTGCTTCTCTTCACAATCTCATTTTCTGAGCACGTTCTTTGATTATTATGCAGATATTTTAGGCTTTTGACGCTTCTGCTGCTTAATTAGATGAAGGCTGTGAGTTAATAATAAATAATAATATAATATTATGCATAGTTGTGATTTGAGAATTTGCTTTAATTAAAATGAGTAGAAGAGATCATACCATGAATATAAAGAGAGAGAAAAATGATCTCAATGAGATGTGTGACACTTTTCTCAACCCAATTCAAGTTGTGTGTAAGTATTTTATTTTGCCTAGGCCTCACTACTTTTATCCATTTTTGTGACACAAACGTTCTTACGTGCGAAAATGTTCGCATACTCTTGTTGGTAAGATTTTTTGAAAGAAATAATGCCATTTTTTAAATGTGTTTATTTTCCCAATTTTGACGTTACTTAAAGCAGCTTTAATATCACCCGTTTCACATTTATTTATACGCTTCATTTAAAATCTTCAAGTTTTACTTAGGACACTTGATCCACTTTCTACGATGTAATATGGTACAAGGAATAAATATGTCTTTTTATCAAAAATCGACAGTTACCCAATATAATAATTGAACCTTTTGATTCATTTCCCCTTTTATTAAAGAATTGAATTTATAAGAAATATTATAAAAATTATATCCCCTTAAATATTAGAAGAAACATATTCCAAATTTTAAAAATGTTAATAAAAATATTCGTTTTATTCAAAAAAAATTTTTAGGACATAAAACTGGTTATTCGTAATTTTTTATAGTTCCCAATACGAATTCCAAAACCCCTCCTTTGAGGCTTTAATCGACAATGTGAGAACCAGTAATTTAGAGTATTCTCTCAAGGGAGAAGGAAATAAAGTTAGGATAAAGAGAAAGGTATTTCACAAAGAAGAGGACAAATTGGACGAGTTAGATAGATGTAATTTATCTTTTACGTTCATCGATAAATATAATCATCAATTGCAACTATTTCACATATTAGATATATCTTGTTTGTGACACTTAATTTTTTACTTGTATTGATTTTTACTTGTAACACAATTTCAAGATAGATTTATTAGCACTTTTTTGCTTCAATCTTCTATTCCTTGCTTCCATACTCGAATACTTGTGAAAAATTTGCTCAAAATAGTAATGTCTAATTGCAACGTTCAACGCCAAAGAAAAGCCAAAGAATTTAATTTTTTCAGAAGTTTCTGTTAAGTCGAAAGTAAGAAATTGTCTTTTAAGAGAATAAGAAGAAAGTTCAAACAAGTGGGTAAAATATGTGAAATATACAAATTATGATATAAACGTTGTGGTGTGTATTTCTTTGTTTGTGCCTGATCCAGAAATCTTGCACTCACTATGGGCCATTACTTGCTAGAGCGCTAACATCATCAAAAGGTGTGAACTGGGGACTTCGTTGTTAAACAAATTCAATAAACGTTAAAAATTTGGAGAAAAAGCTATTATTTATTAACCTTAAAAGTGTTTCCGCTCCGAAATTACAGTTACGCATAGCGATAATTAGACTACACGAAAAATGGTATCTGCTGTATCAGCCATTTTTACGAAGTTATTCCAAATTAGTCCTTAGTTTTGGGCGATTGTACTTAAGAGATAAACATTTTAATCGTATGTTCAAGATCAAATAAGGCTTCCTGCATGAATACATCATTCAACTTTAGTGGCATTTAAATAGCAAATTACATTGTTTCAACAATTCCTAAAGAATTCTAATTCGTTTAAAACTTAGATTACGTTGGTGAATAAACCAATAATAATAAATGATTTTAACATTCTCTTTGGTTGTAAAGAATGATCCTCATCATTTTAAATTTTTCATGTAAATTATATAAGTTGTCTCCAACCCAGGACCGACCTTAGGCAACTGCAAATTATGCGGCAGCAGTGGGCCCCGATCTTCTTATTTTTCATTGTGATGATATATTGTATGATTTCGCTAAACGCAAGGTTCGCAAATTTATAAATGAAAAATACTGCTCAGAGAGATAAGTAATTTTGCAACTGGAAAAAAGTCATGAATTCAAAAACGGAAAACCTTTAAAGTATCCCCATTTTTAACTTTTGAAAATAAGAATTGATTATTATCCACGCAAATAGTGCCTAATGAGATGCGTGAGGAGGTAGGGTTGAGTCTGGCTTTGATTTCAATGACAGAGTTTCAACTTACTGCTCATAGTTCGATACACTTGGTATAACATTGTGCTTTCTACATTGAAACATTCTACAGTATCGTTTTTTTAGTTCATTTTTCCAATGAACAAATGCCACTTTTCCTTTATATTTATATCTCTAAATTGCATGACATATTTATTTGTGTACAAATAATAGTTTTTTAAATAATTTTTTTCGTAGTTTGTCTATGTGTTAACTTTAGAGAGGTTGAAACTTTACTATCAATATTTGCATTTAGGCCTTTAAGTTTTTGCTATGTAGACTTTTTTAACTGCATTTTATAACTTGTATATGTCAGTCTACTAGCAAGCCTACACCTGGGCATAACGCAACACTATTTTCCTTATCACTCTATTATTTATATTTAAAATATAAACGCTAAACATTTGCGCATGTTTGAGAGTTCATCGCTTTTAACTTACTTTTGCGGGCTTACCCTTTCGTGACCAGTGTTGTATCTTATATGATACATAAATAATTTTACCTTCGTCTCCTTTTTCAAATAGTTTTGTATATGAATCTTCTGCTTTTTAATAAATATCGTCTGATTTTTCTGGTCACCAAAGGGTTAAAGATATGATTTATGGCTTACATTAAAATTTTTAACTTTCAGATATTAATGTATTTAGTTCCAAGTTAACATTTTAAGAGGTTTCATAATTTGGGTTTTTTCAGGATATATTTAGATGATAGGCACAGTGATGTTGCTAATAATTGTTATTTGCACCGGCCCTGATGCATTTGATAATGTCTTCATACACACCACACAACGTGGCACAGATTCTTCTCTATTTTTCAATTCATAGAACCAAAAATAATATATTGATCGCTATTCTGTCGTTTGGGCATCTTGATTTGACGCTATAATAATCTGAAATAAAACTAAAAGTTGCTTTTTTATATATTGAATATATATAATAATTTACATAATAATCGATAAAAATAAAAAATCACCAAGATGGTAAGTTAATTAATCACAGGACTGTACCTACTAAGTTAACAGAATGTGTGTGCATGTTACATTATGCACATATTTACATGTATTACAATTCAGGAACAAAGGAAAATGAACTTTAGCCAAATTCACATTACACTACATTTCTCATTGTTGAAATTTCTGTGAAAGCCGGTGAATGCCCTGACTGTCTACTAGTATCTAACAATTATAATCATAAGATTAATTCATTTTGTTAAAAGGTGTTTCAAGAATAAGCAAAAAAAAGAAGGAAACAGAAAATCCACCGGGTGGAAAATTTTTATTAATCCTACGCTATGCGATTTAATCTTTGAATCTTACAAATTTGATAACATTGTAACAATTAAATGCTCTAGTTGGGAGACAATTCTACTCAGTGTGAAGGGTGATGTTGCCGATGATCGACAAGTTTCTTGATTCTTGGTTTTGTTTCACTTAAAGCACAACGTAGGTCATGCTTCACTTCAAGTCTGTTGCGATATTTCGTTTTAATGCAGAGAGTTGAGAGAAGGCAGCCTCACAGGAATAAGTTGATAAAAATGGTAGAAGTTGGCGAAAAGCGAAATCACATAAATTTGGATATGAAGCTGCCATTGATGACCAAAAAACTCGAACTAGTCAAATTATGTGACATCAATGATGGGAGGATAAATGTAACTGACAAGTAATAAAAGGTTCGTTGGTTTTGGCATTGTTTGTACGTTCGCGTATCCACAGTATTCACAGGTGGGATGAGAAGCCTTCCCTCCACCGGCTATCTACCCGCTAAACTCCTCTGGTTTTATTTATGCATAGCCTCAGATTATGACCCCTTAAATTTTGCTTTATGGCCCCCAGGGATCCATAGCCCACAGTTTGGGGACCAATGATTTAAAGTGACAACTTTTGCCTATAACAGTTCTACTCTTCATGCATATTAGGTTCTTTATCCGCCTGTCTGTTTCTTCTTCTCAGTTTGCATTTGTGATTTTATCATGCTCTATATTTCTTACTTTCACTTCTCACAAACTCTCTAAATCTATATCTGATTAATAAAATTTAAAATTTGAATTACAAGGATGCCCCATTCTACGAATAGTATTTTTATTATAAATTTCTTTCTTAAAAGATATCACTAGTAAACATTTTTATACAGTGACGCTTCTAGTTTTTAGTTTGTGTAGCGTTTGACTTAGATGGAATTCCCCTCCTTTAAGTCACATAAGCCATGAATATACATGAACTTCAAATATGAAAATTAAGATGTCTGCATTATTATTTCTTCAGTCTTTATCTATCATAGGAAGTGCACAAAACATGTAGATATCGACGAGAAGGACCTTTCTCGTATTCAAACTTTTTATGAAGAGTGCACTCACTAGGTTTGTAATTGAATCTCTCAGCCCTTGAATTTATTTTACCCCCCACCCTAAGCTCCTTTGAAACTTTCATTTAGTCCAGCCCCAATTAGAATCGGCGATAGAGCTAGATTGAAGTAATATTGGATACACAGCTCTTTTTTAGTTCATTGTTGAATCATTGACAGAAAAATTTATGATAATGAATATCGATCGAGTTAGTACGCTACAAAACCGAAATTCTCCACAACTTTATGTCTTTATCATCATAACTTGGGTGGATTTATTTCGCATTTTTATCCCTAATGTGTGCCTAGCTTTCTTGATGAAATTTTTCAAAATTCCTAAAGATAAAAAGAAATTATGATGGATAGATTTAAAAACTTGTTCCGAATATTTATGAAAAGTGAGTGCTGTTTCTGATCTTTTAAGGCATCGCATCTCGCATGAATTGTGGTGATTAAAATACAAATTTTCTTTTTTTTAATTTCCCAATTGGAATGCATAATAATTTTGTTGCCATAATAATCAGCGATTTGCGCTCTCTTTTTCTTTTCACATGCAGTCTCATTCAGGTGTGAGTTTGGCTTCATCTGCTTTAAAAATCCTCTGCTTTGAAAAGTATTCTAAATTCGGCGAATTTCTTGCGATAAATGTTGCGCCAATTCTATATATGTTCTATCACCATTTTAAACTGCTCGCCAGTCGCCACAATTAAGATTGACGAAGGCGAGCTATTAATTTGTCATCGCGTTCACCTTTACCTCGCGGTCAACCCTCACATGTCTCTATAGCAGTGGTTCCCAATCTTTTTTTATCCCGTTCCCCCTTTTTCAGCCACTTTTTTTACCTGTGGACCCCTACAACTGAATAGTTTGAGCCAACAAAATTAATCAAAGATTTTTATGCAAAAAATGATTGTAGTCATCTGATTAAATCGCATCTTTATTCATATGAAATCAGAGAAATCGTAAAGCCTGACATAAAATGTGAATAAAATTTTTTTCCAATTTAAATATAAATTTTTCAAAAATATTGTAACTAATAAAAAGGATATATAAACTTTCAAAATATGAAACTTTAAAAAAGGGAAGAAAATATTTATTTAAAAAAGCTCTAAATATATATATTTATATTGATTTGGAAAATAGAAGTATATTAAAGGAGATTCAGCATAAGTAGTTTGAAGTAGAATTTCCATGAACCCCTTGAAATTCTTCCATGGACCCCTAGGGGTCCATGAACCCCCGGTTGGGAACCACTGCTCTATAGTCATTGTGTTGCCCGTTTACAGCTGTTTAATTAATCATAAATACACATTCCATATATTCCCATACTTCAGAAAATATCCATTTTTCGTTTTTTAACCCTACACCAACCAATTTCACCAAATTTTTAAAACTTTTTCATTCATATTATTATCCTTGTCAGTGTTGGAAATTTTGGTTTGAGCTGGGATTTTTTCACATCCGACCGTATCCCAGGGATAGAAGTTGTATACAAGCAAAGTTATTCGATGTCTTCTTTTGTTTTGTTGTGGAGTGCAATTTATAGACAAAAGGAGAAATGAAGGGACAATAAAATTGGATTCACCATCACCAGCATGACCCATTTGCATGTTTATTTTGCCGTTTTCATTACACTGTTGTTCATCTCTCATTACCTATATAAAGGATTACACGAGCTTAATTAGCATTAGCATGCAATTCATTAATAATATATTTTGATAAATTACATTTCTCCCTAGTCTATTATTTGTGGTGCTGGTGAACACAGAATTAATTACGAAGACAAAGACGTCTGTGAGTAGAGGTGAATTGAACTCTCTCTTCTTTATTCACGTATCAACTCTAACAATGATGAAAATCCATCAAGTCAACTCTTCCTTCTCGTTCGTTGTCCCATTTTTGTAGAGAGATTTGATGGAAATTTGATTGAGAGTAATAATAACAACTGCTACCTATTCTGCGAGGCGTAATCATTTTACTAGAGCAGTAAAGCTTTGACCTGAAAACTCTAAATATTTCATTATTTGTCTTAAAAATATGAACTAAAAATGTGAACTTTGGAAGACCATACTTTTAAAGGCTAATCACCTTCTTTCTTCCTCAATGGATTTTTATATATTAAGCAGAGGAAATTAATTTTTTGGTCCACCCAAAAAATACTCTGATCGTCGTCAAGGGTTACGTTCCTATAAATATCCATATTATTACGTTGTTTAAATCAAAAAAGGAAGCTTTTTACAATAATTGAAAGAAATGATAATTATTTCAAATTTAAAAAATAATTATTTTTTGATATAATAGAAATTTATTTTTCAATTATAGTTTTAACCATATATATAGTAATTTTGTAATTTGAAAAAGGTCCCGGGTTAAAAATTAATATTGTCGTCGTTCCTATGCTTTTCTTGAACATTCTTCTTACATATAATGGATAATAATTGGTATAAATGATATATCTTTTCAAAAAAGTTTTTTAGGCATTGAAAACAAAGAACAGCTCTAGCTTCTTGCCCTCTTTGCAATCTTGACTAAATACGGTCCAGTTTGGCGCCGTTTATTAATGTTAATTTTAACAAATATTATTTTCTTTATTCTTTGACATAAATACATAATCAAAAAGTTTCTTTTTGCAATATATAAAAGCGATTTTTTATGTACTACTTCAAAATTTGAGAAAAAATGATAGATGCTGCTGTGAAATAAGAAATACTTTGTATTAAAAAGACGTGCAATTTTTAATATATTTAAACCTTCTTCTTTTGTAGAGAATATGTCTATCTTTTCCTAATTTAAATCAACTTTTTCTTCATACAAAATTTACAAAACTATATTTGTATAGGGAAAAAGTTAGGTTGGGAAAAGTTATAATTCTTGTTTTCTAATAAAGAAAAAGGTAACGTGCGGTGTCTTCATCGAGAAGGCACAATTGCGCCGCTTGTATTGAACTATAAGGGTAGTAGGCTTAATGCGGGATCGAACCAAAGAGCTTGAGTTATCGAAATCAAGTATCTAACCAACCTTACTCACGTCCCCATAATATCTAAGATACACTCAGTAATAAGGTCGGGCAGTAATAAAAATCGAATGAACTAACAACATGTGGTATAGTTGTACTTTGGAAAGTATATAGACGGCGAATATATATTATAGTCATTATTAAAACGGAGGGAACGGTTTTTGTGGTTAAGATGTAAGGAAAGGATTTGGAAAAAGACTCATAGAGATTAAATATTCCTTTTTTAATAAAGCTTTGTCATATTGTCCTAACCTCGTTTTTATGGTTAATATTATTTCAATTAAATTATGCATTAAAGCTGGTCCTTAATCGGTTGGAACATGATGCGCTTCAACAAGCGTTATGTGAAGGAGTTTCACCTGAATAAATCATCATCTAAAAGCCCTGGAAGAATGTGCTTCTATATAGTTAAAACAACAGTTGAGTTTGTTTCCATTCTTCATGAAATTGGGATACGTGGCGTAGCGAAAAATATTTAAAAAAAATGGGGTGGCACAAAAGGGCATATTTTTTTCAAAAAATAAAAATTAATTTCTCAGAAGCTTTAAAAGTTAGCAAAATTTGAAGCAAAAATTTAAACACCTCAGCAATGCAGATGAATTTATAATAGCTTTAAAATTTTTAGAGAATAAAAATGGGAGGGGCACCTAGCGAAAGTGGAGGAGCACTGCACCACAGGCACCGTCCTGTCTGCCCACTGATTGAGATAATGACCGCTTCAAGGTTTCTTAACCTTTTTGTTTAAATCGGCCATTGAAATTGTGAAAAATTATAGAATTCCCCAATATAAAATAAAAGAATGCAGAAAATCTTTCACGTTTTTTTAAATTCAATTTGTATTTTTCATTTCATCTACGTTCAACAAACTCTTCCTAAATATTTTCTTCTAGAGATTCCATATTACAAAAAATCGATTTTTCACGTATCCTTCTATTACAGATCCTTAATTCTGAAAATAAGTGATCTTTTAGCTGAGATTTATGATTAGAAAAAAATGACGTGATTGCTATTCTGAATACATTAAATTCTTATGTAAAGTGTAAGTTTTTGAAAAAATTATTTGAATGTTTGTTCATCTAATTCCCAACTATTTTCTAAAAAATTAGCCCTCAGGATTCCATTTTCGTCCAGAAGTACGCGAATCGCCAGAGGTTAAGAAACCCTGGCTTAAATCATGAAAACCTCCTGTAGAATTGGAGATACCTTTTTTCTTAAATTTAGGCAAAGAATAGAAGCAAGAGGACGAGTTAGCCTTCCTTAAACTCCTTCCACATTGGTTCACCGCATATACAGTGTCATGAATATGACCAGCTCCCCGCCTATTACAAATAGTAAGAAGGCGTTAACTTGAAAAGTTCAATTAGTAAAATTTAACCTTGTTGGTGTTTTGCTAAATGCCGATAATAATCCCATTAACAATTTGTTTATTACTTTATCAATGAAGATTCGAAAAATTAATGCAACACTAGTTTGTACTCCAACCACAAATGACCCTACATCGAATGTCATATAGTTGGAGTCGTGCAAACGTTCAAATATTCATATGAGCTATTTGGGACAGAGCATAAGAAAGCTTATACGAGCTTTCCAGTACTATATCTAGGATATCCTTGAATTAAGACAGTCTTTTGCTTGTGTCTGTGGCATACCCGCCCCAACCTTAACCTAACCTTAACTATTAAGCCTGTGAATTTAATATTTTCTATCTTTGTCGCGTATAATAACTTTTGAAAAGCCGAGAAAGCACATAGCTCAGCGTGTGCACCACCCTTTGTGCTGCTGTCTTTGCTTACTTTTATCCAATAGCGCATATTTATTTAGCACCATTGATTAGTTTTAGCGTAAAATTGCTTTAGATATGTGGCGGAGTCGTTTATGTGTGTATACACAGCTATGTTCGCATATTATATACACACAAACTTAATTGCTTAATGACTTTCAGCGTATCAGAGAAAAGAAAAATACATCATCACATCACATATTTTTCTTTATTTCTGCAGTTTATTTGCTCAGATCTTTGAATTGTTGGTGTGCGGTTTCTGCTTACATAACAACGCAAACAGTTTTCATCTTTTGCGACTTCTCGCGCTCTTTGCGCAACGCAAATTCAACAATGTTTGTACGTTCGCACCAACTCTGCTATACTAATTACCTGCACCATAATATCATATTTCCTTCAATTTCCTCACCTTTTCTTAATTATCTCCCTAGGTTCTCATTAATCACGGATATACATCTCATTCTCCACTTCAAACTTATTAGCAAAGAATGAATTTTAGAGTAAACCTTCCAATTGACTTCGATGGCGAAGACTACAATTCCTTTAAATATCACCAGGAAAAGAACACTTCTCAGTCCAGTTTTGAAACTGACAATATCGCCTTAACGGATGTTTATGAAAGCTCAAGTTTGAAAAAAGATTCTCCTCGTGCAACGCCGACCGAACCGGAACCCGTTCGCTCAAAAGATACCGTAAAAATTGATGTAATTCAAAATTGGAGTCCTTATTTAAGAGCTTGCATCCTCAGAGGCGAATATCTTTACAACAAACCGAAGCTAACTACTACTGATCAGTCTTATAACAACTTAAGTGAAGGTATCATATTTTTAGTATCTTAATGTTATTCAATATTTTAACTGTTACCTTCGTAATCTACCATTCGTGTTTTATTCTTCATCACGCCTTTTATTTTTTGCTTGAATGTATGGATCTTTTTTTTCGGTCTATTATTAGCAGTTGAATATTAATCAAGGATTAATTAGATTATAAGATTTAAATATATTTTTCTCAAAAGCAACTATCATTTTGTCTCTATCACAATCTAAAGAATTTTGAATATCCAGTAAAAAATGAAGTAGGATAAAATTTTACAAAATTTGCTGAAATCGGAAAAAAAGACGCAAAATTTTGGTAAATTTTAAATACTTTTTTCTAATGTAATTCAAATGTAAGTTGGTTAATTCGTATATTCATTATTATTTAGTAAACTCGGTATTTAACACTTATTCACATTAAATTATTATAATACAATCATTATTACCAATAAGAAATCTATATTAAAAAGTATGGTCTTTTTTTGTCAGGGAAAGCAGGAGTACGCAGTCCTTTTGATATGATTGGATCAAATTTTTGAATATTTTTAACCAATCAAACTACCGGTGATTTTGATTTGTCAGCTGTACTTTTATTAGTATCATCATCAAGAGGAAGAAATTATTTTCCATGTTGATTCCAATCTTTTGAGGTATGCAAATCTTTGGGAATTTGATACCTTTCTTTATAACCGTAATTAACAACTTTTAGAAGTATGTGAGTATTGAGACGGAATTTCAATTTCCCCTTTTTCAGTTCCTTCAAAACGATTCAATTCTTTATTATTGTAATTATACAAATATGCATCTAAACTTAAAGTCACAAAACGAGGTTTTATTTGATAAAAAATTGTCCATATTTCAAAAAGAGTAAAAGTCAAGCTAATTACAAGAACAAAAACTTTGAAAATCGAAAATGTTGATTGTTTTCAATTCAAAAGCAATAAAGATAATTACTTTTTTTCATATTAGATGGCGCTCTCAAGCTAGAATTCGGTGGCGCTACACATGTGGTTCTCTAATAAGATCAGAATTGAATAAGAGATGTAGGAATTTTGTTGAGACTTAGAAAAGATGGCGGCGCTCTTGTTCACGTTGTTCTCTTATAAAGGTGGCGCTTTCAACAGGATAAACTGTATTCGATATATATGAGGAACGTAAATTACCCGAGATAGCTAGTTTTTAAATATTATAATGGCTTAAGTAACTCTTTTAATAATGGATATGTTTATACTCACGTTATATCTTTAAATTATATCAATGAAGATGTATAGACTAATCGCGTACCCACAGGGAATGCCACACTTTATTTACGCCGAGGTGTACAATTTATATGTATTAATATTCCATTAAAAAATTTAATACAAATATTATAACGATATTTAATAATCATTGCTATAGTTTGTCTTCTAATTTTGCATACCTATATAATCCAGTTTTAGGCGTTTTGAAGTCTTATTAAGACTAATATAACGAGTGGCGTGAGTAAGTTCGGTTAGATACTGAGCTTCGATGACTCAAGGTCTTGGGTTCGATCCTGCATCAAGCCTCCTTTCTCCATAGTTGGAAACAAACAGCGCAATTGTGCCTTCTCGATGAAAACACGAAACTGTAACCTTATAAGGGCCGGAAAAATTAACACCCGGCAGGTCAGGCTTTCGCTAAGGTTTGCCACTGGCTTATTCTGAAACTTTACTAGGGTGGGATAAAGAATAAAACCTTAATACAAAAAATAGTTAAGATATAGGTAAACAAGAAAAAAAATTGAAATGTCGCATTCTTAAAAAATTCATATCCTTTATTTAGTATAGAATAAAACTCTTTGTTTATGCCAAAAAAAGAATTATAACAATTTATCTATAAATAAAGTTCTTATGCTGATGTAAGTTATACTTTATGGTTTCGAAAATATTCAAATACCATTGAATGCAATTTATTTTATTTAATACACTGGTATAAAAGGGAAGTAACAAAATATTAGCAAATAATTTATCTGATGTGTAGATTACGCACCTGCCCGAAACAAAGGAATGCTAGCTTCATCAAAATGTTAGCACTAGCATTGGAATGAGGTTAAAATGAACAAGGGTAGTTAACGGGATAGGAATGAGAAACGTATATGAAGCAGACTTTTTTTTTGTAGACTAATAGAGCTAAGAAAAAAAAAATGAAATCATGAAGTAAAGAAGCACAAAGCACAAAAATTAAACAGCAAATTCTTAAGAAGGATGAGAGACACTGAGAATTGCTAGTAAGACATATTTTAAGGGTTAAAACAATTTAACGGAAGTAAGATGAAGAATTAATATTAAAAAAGAATTTTCGAAACGTCCCGAGTAGAATGGTCATAAATTGGGCTATTCAAAGAAAAGTAACTAGAAAAATAAAGGTTTATGGTTAGTTTTTTTGCCAATTATTAGCGGTATTCGATGCTATAAATTTTTGTTGATCTTGCGAAGGTTAATATCCAAGAGAAGGGGGTTATCAAATGTTTTTTCGCCCTCAAGTGAAACCCATATGATAATACTAGAGGTTAAAGATATTTAAATGTTATCAAGGAAAATAACATTCAGCAGACCTTTCAATAAGATGAAAGAAGTGACAGAGTGAAACAAATTGTAAGTGTGACTAGTGACAGATTGTATTTTTCAATTTTAGATTGAAATAATTATATTTTTTCTCTCATAAACTTCTAAATTTGAGAAAATAATTTTAAGATTTTGAAAATTTGTAATTTCAAAAAGACGACGATACTTCTATTTTAGGATACTTCTTTTCACATAAGTTTAAACGTAGGTGTGTCAAAATTTTAAATCAACTTTCCCCCCTTTTTTTGGCATTTCAGTGTATGTAAGAAAGTTTGAATTTTATTAGGAGATCCCACTATGATTATATAAGTAAGATAATTTTTTTGAGGAAATTCATTCAAATATCACTTGATTAACGAGTGTAAATAAATAAGCTATCTAAACTCATTTTAGTTCATGGAAGCAAACAATTTTGACTAATCCCTGTTGAATTCCATTGATAATAATTAGAGTCCATCTGTGTTCCTCTACAGCAGGGGTCGGCAAACTTCCTACATTAAAGAGCCATTAAGACCAAGCAAAGCAGACGATATCTAAAAAAATGCAGACGATTTATATTCAAAGTCATTGAAAAAAGCTGACGAAAATGAAATTACTTATGTTCCAAAATAGGAACATTGGTCGTAAATGGGTTAAAAAGCCATTTTATAAACCATTTTTCAAAAAAAAAACAAGTCACAGCCACAAAAACTACAATATGTTCCAAAGTCTAAACTAACAACGTAGCCAGAAAAAAAACTTGGCAAGAAAAGGGAAAAAGAAAAATTTAAAAGATTGTGGCTTATAAAGTATTTTCAAATAATAGTCAAAGAAAGCGGGCTTGTTTACAATCAAGTTTGACATTGAACTTTTATTAACCTTCTTCTCCCCCTTTTTTGTTGACTTTAATTGTAAACGACCCTTAAAAGATTGTTAAAAGAGCTCTCCCCTTTGCCTTCTGCTAGCGATGCCCTTGTCGTAAAATGAATCACAAAATATTAAATCAAAAAAAAAATTTAAAAAACAAGTTTTTTTTGTTGAAATTTATTTTTTTTAGTTTTTCAGTTCATATAAAATGAATAATATTTTTGTTTTTGTATTTGATTACAATTTTTTTAATGTCTGGTGTATATAACAAGTTGTCTTCATTTTAACACAAGCCTGCAAACTTTCATCTGTGAGCCGAGAGCGATAGTTACATTTTATAATGTTCATAATTGAAAAAACTTGCTCGCATGAATATGTCGAGCCAAAAATATATAATATGCAAAATGCCAATCTTTTCATGTTAATGTATGTGCTAGGAAGAGAATTCCAAGCTTCAAAAATAAGTTTTCCCTTTTTTGGAAGTTTATCATACTCACTCCATTTGTGCTCTTCAATGAGAATAGATTTTTGTCTTTCGAGTTCTTCAAGACTTGATATTAAAGTTTCAAACTTTTATTTACAATGTCTTCTAACTCAATTTCAAGATCTGGCTTGCTAACTTCTGTAAATGCAGCGTTTTTAGAGGTGTAATAATAAAAGAAAAAGTAGTTTTTTCTTTTCTAAAATCAACAAATCTTTCTTTGAAAGCGCTTTGCATTTTTGTAATTATATAAAAAATTAATTTTTGTATTATTATGATTATTATTATTATTATTATTATTATTATGAAAATGGAACAATTGATCATTTAATGTCTTTAGCGAAAAGCGTCATTTTTTTTCAAACGACAAAACTTCTTCAAGCAAGTGCAATGCCGTACCTCCCTCTCCTTGTAGTTTTTTATTCAACTGATTTAAATGGTTTGTCATATCAACCATAAAATATAACTTTTCTAGCCAATCAAACTCTTCCAATTTAGGATAATTAAAGCTCTTGGATTTTAAAAATGTTTTGATGTGCTCTAAAGAAACAGCAAAGCGATTGAGTACTTCTCCTCTGGAAAACCATCTAACCTTGTTGTGTAAAAAAAGATCGGAGTATTTGTTTTCTTCCTCTTCCAAAAATGAACAAAACTTTTTGTGACGTAATCTATTTGCTAATATTTTGTTAACTATCTGAATCACATAATTCACCTCAATACATTCAGAAGGAAATGTTTGAGCGCATAAAGCTTCTTGGTGAACAATGCACTGAAACGTCAAAAATTTCCTATCAAGAGATTTTTGAAGCAATTGATGAACAAAATCATTTTGGACTCTTCTCATGTTGAAACTGACACCAAATGTGTGGTCTTTATTCCTTTTGCTTCTAAACAGTTTAAAACATTTTCACATATTTCTTGACCTCGTGTTTGAGATTTTAACTGCAAAAGCTCAATAAGTTCTTCTTGCGGCCCTTCAGAGTTTACACATCTACACAACAAAACGATTTGCTCAATATCTTTTAAATCTGTCGATCCGTCACAAGCAATTGAAAATCCATAAGATAATTTATGTCATTAATTTGCTTACAATAATGTTTTCTGCCATTAGTTCTATCTTTGACAGTCTTTGTAGATATTGGCATTTCTTTTATTCTTTTTATAATTTTTTCTTTGTTTTTAAAATCAGAAAGAAGGTAATGAGATATTTTGATAAAAGATTCTTTCAAAAACTCACCCTCTGTAAATGGCTTACTTTTTTTAATAATTTCTTGAGCTGCTACAAAACTTGATGTTGTAGAATGCGGAGTATTGATCCAATTATTAAGAAAAGTTTTGGATACTTTAACTTTGTTTTTGAGTTATGTAATTGCTTTTTTTCTTTCTTCCTCTGAAACATATTTGCTAGCAAATTCAGTGTGCTTGTTTTGAAAATGTCTTTCAACATTAGATTTTTTGTTATTTGATAAGTTTTCATTACATATTAATCATACAGGTAAACCGCTATCATTGGGAACAAAAGCAAACAAATTTGTCCACGCTGTATTAAACACTCTATATTCTTCAGAAACTCTTCTCTTTGGGTTACATAATATTAATAACCAAGTATAATAAAGCTTGTTATTTACTCATCAATTAACACTAACTTATTTAATTAACTGATTGTGGGGTCAGCAACCTCTGGACCACGGGCCAGATCCTGACCGCTAACTTGTTTTAGTACAAACAAGTCAATTCGGCCCGTCAAATTCTAGCCGAAAAGTCAGTTTAACCTTACTAGTGATTTTGGTCATAGAAAATATAATTATCGACATTGTGAGAGACACAATATGCAATAGAATTGTTTAGCAGGCACGCATGTTGCGGTGATGTATAAAGTTTTGCATAATCTTATCGATTTATTTATTTTCAACTTTAATTAAATCTTATTATATTTCATTTCCGTTTTGCTCAGCTTTCGGCAATCATGTCTGAAAGCCTGTATGTTAATAAAATAAAATTGCACTTTGATGGTCAGACCTCAAACCCAGAATCGGAAAAATACTTTTAATCGAGAGTTTTGGACATGTTCCTTAACTCATATATTTCAAGACTGTGACTGTCATGAAGGAATAGAACGTGTGCAGAAAACATGTTTGTTTTTTCCGAGGTGAGGTGGACAAGGTGAGGAGCGCAAATCATGTGGTCTACCGTCTCCTTGCTCACAACACGAAGCCATTCGTGAATGGAGACTTCATCAAGGAGTGACTTGTTGCTGTGGCGGACTCCCTAAATTCACAGCACCATTCTACCTTTGGGAGCATCAGCCTTTCTTCGCGCACTGTTTGTCGTCGTGTCGAACAGATGTCAGACCCCACTGAAGACTCGCCGTTCAACTCTCATTGCCTTCTCCCTTGCTTTTGAATAGAGCATGGACGCAAATAAAACCGCCCAGCTGGCAGTTTTTATTCGTGGTGTCACTGCTGACCTTCAAGTTTGTCGTGAATTTCCCCAACTTGTCCCGCTGTGTGGCACCATCACTGGAAAAGAAATTTTTACGCCGTGTTTCAGTGTGTGGAGCAGAACTCTTTAGACTTCTTCTCTCTTCTAGTTTGCGTGACAACTGTCAGTTCGCCAGCAATGGCTGGGAGAAAAGGGTGCTGCTTCACTACTAGTGAGTCACTGTGAGGCCGTCGAACAAAGTAAGCTGATCTACAAGGTTCACTTCATCATCCACCAAGAGTCCCTCTGTGACGAGTCTACCAACATTGTTAATATCATAGCTGTCGTAGTGAATATGGTCAACTCCATTTTCTCTCTAGCAGGCTCGACAACAGCCAGTTCAGGTAGTACAAAACCTGCTTTCTTTTGTGAGCTCCTTTGGTTGAGTCGTGGGGCAATGATGTCCCGTAACTACGACCTTCTTTTGTCAAAAAACCTTCAAAACTCTGAACACTTCTCCAAACGGGGATGTCTAGTTCGCCTAGCCTTGCTCACAGAGATCACTATGCACCTAAACAACCTCAAACTGAAACTGCCAGGCAAACCACATCACCACCTTTCAGGTGAACTAGCCACAGTGTTCTACCAAAAGTCCTATTTGTCCCTCATTCTAAAAGCGTTGCTGGTCTCTGATCTATAATAAGATTTTTTAGTACTTAACATCTTCAGAATCAGAATTTTTTGAAATAATCCTGTTTCTTTTTTTTTTAACGAGATTTATATATAGTTTTAAAAAATGATTATTTTTTAAATTTACTAAAATTCAAAAATGAATATAAATTTAATATAGAAAAGTGGAAATCCAGAAGGTGTATGTGTATATATCAATCTAGTTTGTTGAAATATTGAGTAATTAGTGTATTTAAATTCAATTACAAATACAAACACATTTGATCCAACCCACACCTGGCTTTCTCTCGTTGCTTTTCCCTTTCGTAGAGTACTTGCGATGAATTTTACGTCGATCTATGTTTGTCAGCTACGCTTCTCGTGAAAAGTAGTGCAATGAAAGGTTCATCAGATTGCGCGCAGCTGAAAAACTCACTCTACGGCAGCGCGTCCGATATCTGTCGGATTAATCCTGAAATGTCAATACAAAATATTTATAATGGAAATGAGAACAATGTTAACAATTGGAGTGATCTCTCTCTCTTCTCATCCCAGTGTTCTTTTCTTGAAGAAAAATGTATGTAGGCCAAGCAAGCACTGAGACACGCATTGTGTCAAATTGTTTTGAATCCAAGAGAGAGAGCCACGCCATCTTATAAATAGTAATTATGCTTTTATCTCTCGTAATAATAATAATTAGACTAATAAATCAGGCTTAGATATTGCTTCTCTATACACTCCAGCTATTATGCTCCGTGTTTACAACAAACCCACTTTCTAGATTCATGATATAGAAGCAACAATGAATGCCTAATCCCACTTTGCTTTCTTTTTTGTAGAGTGTTTGCTTACGTTCTTACACTATCAACACCATTATCACTGAGATAAATATCAACTGCATTCGTGTATGTACCCATATGAGGAAGCGTAGGCAGGATAGGATGGCTTGAATAATCATCGACGCTGCTGCGAAACTAACCGGAGTTCCTAACTTTGACCTTGCGGGCATAAGTGTTTACCCAGTAGTTTCTAATAAAAGTGGTTTGTTGTACTGATTGGCTGCACTCATATTGAGAGGGCCAACCACAAAAGGGTATCTAGTCAAAATCACCGCTACCAAAATCCCTGAGAACTAAGGTAGCAGTGGCTTTAGTTGTCGGGAATTTTGTTTTTCGAGGATTCAGGTAGCGGGGATTTTAATTTTCGGGAAAAAACAAAAGAATTATCGGATTGTAAAAATATAAAAAAAAAAATTTTTAATCTAAAAAAATTATCTAAAAAATGTAAAGTTTTGTAAAGCAATAAAAAAATAAAAATGTCCGCCGCCACCAGCACCTAAATTTTTTAAACGCAACTCAACCCGTACTTTTAAATTTAAATCCCCAATTTTTCACCCAAATATTTTATTTTGATAAAGAACATAATTTAAATGATTGCTTTTAAACATTGAATTTTTATGATGATTGATTTAGAACAAAATTTTCTCGCTAGCATCAGTTCTTGCTATACATAAAACAATACGCGCAACAACAGAAAGTATAGGAAAATTCCTTCAATATAATAATGTATATGTAATAAAAAATGTACTTTAATCTAAAGAAACAAAGGGAGCTTTGATGATGTAAAAGTGTCTGTGTGTGATGTATGTGATGTGATGACTTTACTAATGTCACACTTTATTTATACAATCAGATATTAGCTACGAACGAATATCTTTAAATTATACGATTTTTTAAGAATTATTTCGTAAATTCCCGTAATTTTACGAGTTAACCCGCAGTACTAATATTGATTCCAGTTCACCCAACCCGCAGTGTTTTTAAAAAATGACCCGCACCCACAATTTATATGGGGGTCCTTCAAACCCCCGCCTGCCTCTAGTGTACACCGCCATAATAAAAAATTAAGATTACCAAAAAGTTTTCAACCTTTAAAATTGTTGATAAATTGGTCCAGTTATTAATTTTATCATTTTCAAAATACAAGAAATACCATTTTCCCGAATGTAAAAAATAAACTGAATGTAGATTTGATAGAATGTTAGCAGTGAGCCGAGAACTTTTTTACTAGAGTGTGCAAAAATATGCTAATATTTCATTTTTTTTGTTGAAATTTTACTAAATCGCAAATTAATTGTATAGGGGGTGCAAAACCCAAAATTGGTTAGGAGGTGCAACTTCACCCCGTCACCCTCAAAACTATTAAATGAAATTTCTATATGAAAAATATCATTTGTATGATGCATTTCTTCAAACTTTTTAATATACTTGAACTCACATAATTTCAATTAACGTTAGAATTGATACACTTCAAAATTTAAATAGGTTTTGTGTATATACTAAGCTAAAAAATATTATAACTAATTCCTCCCACTCTTTATATTTATATGTAATATAGTATTGAGTTTTTATAACAACAGTGTTTTTAACATTAATAACAGATAAAAGATCTTTTACTTTTCCTTATTTGTTGATAATGTTTGTTTTTTCGAATTTGCATTTGAAATATCAAATTTTTTGAGCGTTTTAATCTGTTTACATGCTTTCTTCAAAAAGGGTGGGAAAATATAAAAAGGATTCTAAGGCGCTACAAGATTTTGAATTTATTTTACGTCATTTTGCAAGGAAGCTCTTAAATTTCCCAGTATATCAAAATCATAGCTACCAGGGGAGAGCAAACTGCTGATGCCACCCGCTCTTCATTTTGAAGTTTGAAAATTAAAGAGAAAATCATTTATCCTAAATTTTTCATAAATTAGGCTCAAAAATGAGAAAATCTTGCCAAGTATACACGCAGTACATTGTGTGAAACGGTTTTTACTATTTTTTTTATCAAAACGAATTTTAATTGTGCCACTCTTTAAACTTTATACGTATGCTTCAATGCGACGACTAGCAGGTAACGATTTTTGATCAGCCCTTTAGTTTTGGACTTTTTATGTAATTAGCAACATCTTTTCGGAACAAGTCTGCCTGCTTAAGCCAGTTTCTGTAGTCTTGCTTAGGGCTTATCTAAAATCCGTTTTTTGCTGCAGTTTGACTGGAGAAATTTATAACATTCACATAAACTTCGACAACGAAATAACTTGTAATAACAAATTTATTTATTACGAAAACAAATAATTGAATCTTTTCTTTTCAAAGGCTCGATTGAGAAAGATGAAATTCACAATGAAATAACCTCAAACTTGCTTCGTTTTTATGGTGTGGAGGAAGAAGTAATACAACTTTTTATTAAAAAAATCTTATTTTAACCCTTTGGATATTTACACTTCATATACTAGAATAAAAAGTTTAGACTAGCCAATTAAGATCGTTTAAATAAGAAAATTTAGTAGATTACTAAAGTTTTGTAGATTCTTTTGAAATTTCCGTATCCAAAAAACTTGAATAATCTTGTTGATTCAAAATAGTATAAACTTTTAAATATTCAGATAACAAAATCAAAATTAGTAATATAAAGTTATATTTCCTTATAGCGGTTTTCATAAACCTTTGGAAGCTAACTTACTCGATGTATGATTTTATTTTATTTTATAAGTTGAACTGATTATGCTATGTAGATATATATTTTTTTTCCTCGAAAAATATTTTAATTTTCAAATAGTTTTGTATATGAATCTTCTTCTTTTTAATAAATATCGTCGATTTTTCTGGTCACTAAAGGGTTAAATAAAATCCTTCTTCTTAAAGGAAATGTATATATGAAAAATATTATGTACTATAAATCCATTTCTTGCAAATTTTTTGATCTAAGTAGAACCACAAGATTTCAATAATTCAAATGAAGCTAAACTATTTTGAAGTAGTTTGCAAGTTTGCTAAGATTTATTTAAAAAAAATAAGGAATTTTCTATATCCAATTCTTTACAATTCCTATAAGTCATATATAACACACCTGTCAACATGATTTTTCTGGCAAAAATTTTTAAAGCTAATTCTAAGTAAATTTAAGGTGTAGAATTTAATCCGTTTTCTCTATCACATCACATTTTCCAGACATTGCTTGTTAAGGTTTTAACATAAAAAACGTTTTTTGTTGTGAAAACTTTCCATATTTATTTATTATTTATATAAAGATTCATATACATTTAATAAAATCCATTGAAAGACAAGTGAAATACAAAAGTAGAGATGATGCAGATATCAATAGGAAATGGCACCTATTTAAACTTCTTTTTTCTTGCTGATCCTTCATGCACAGCTTGTGGGTTGTCTCTCATCAAGCTTCAGCAATAATCCGCCATCATGCTCAAGTCCCATCGACCTTGATAACGTTCCTCCATGGTTTTAATATCTTTATGAAAACGCTCTCCTTGTTCCTCACTGTCATCTCCAAGGTTTTCTAGAATATCCAAGTGACTCTAAATAGTGAAGCTTGATGCTCATTCTACAACCAAGATCTCTCAAGCTCACAAGTAGCTCTTCCACAATCTCTTCATAGTTCTGCTTTCTTGTTCCTTAGAAAATTCTGCACCACATTATAAAATGCAGTCCAAGCCCTCGCCTCTGCCTCAGTCATTGTTGTGATAAAATGCTGATCTTTAATTAGAGTTCTTATTTGAGGTCCATCGACCAGCCCTTTTCTTCTCATCGCTAAGACCAGGAAATGTTGAATATATATGACTGAAGCATTCTCCGTTGTGATCAAGAGCTTTAACAAACTGAGCCATACATATTTCCGTTGTTTAGCAGAATACATTTCAAACTTCTTTTGGAACTATCGATAAAAAGCCTCTAATCTTTTGAATGATATGCCGGTAGTCCCAGAGGGAGTAGTAGCCCCTTTACATCGGTACAATAAACAAGCTGGTCATCTGAATGAAAGTACCTACGCAGTTCTGCTTCCCTGTTGCGATAAAACAAGACACTTGTGTCAGGTACTAGCATTCGTTTTTTCTAGAACTCTTGAAGCAGACTCTTTTGGCAGATATAGATCCCTAACCAGATCATTTAACCCAGAATGGGTAAATAGAGATGGTTTTTCACGATTTGCATCATATGTTTAAAAAATATCTGTCAGTTCCTCTTCAAAAGAGGAAGTTGAACTGAGATCTGTGTCGTAAATCTTTTGAAGTTTAGTGAATTTAGGCACAGGTATTTCTTCACAGTGTGGAACTGGCCAAATGGCTGAAGGAATACTTGGGTATTGCAAATGCTGTTTGTTTTTCTTATTAAAACCTTTTACTTTGACAAGGCAGAAATAGCAGTCCTCCAAGTGATTAGTGGGTTCTCTCCAAACCATGGGCACACCAAACTTTAGGTTAACTTTGCTTCATTGAGACCATGACCGTAAAGTTTCTAGACAAGACTTGCACACTTTATGAGGAGCCCAACTTTTGTCCTGGTCTCTTCTGGTACTTTAAAGTATGCCAGATACACATTCTTAAGAAAGTTCGTAATATAGGGCCTTTGAGTCTTCAAAGTAAAGTTTTCACAGATATAGCAAAATATATCTGGATCATTTGAGCACTTTGTCTCCGTCTCAGAGGGTCCGTGAACAGTTTTTCATTTTTTAAAAAAAAAACTTAAAATGAGAAAAAAGTCAGCCAATTTGTATGTCTAAAAATAACCCAAACAAAAATCAAACTATTAATTAAATTTGGAATGAATAACAAGCGATGGCTTTGTTTCTTTTTTTCCCTTTCTTTTATAACTTTATTAAAGCTTTTTTTACCATTGATAACATGCATGTATTTAATTTCTTATAAGCACAAGTTTTTTCGTTTGCATGGATCCCGTTTATTAGAGAAATAGAAAAATTATTAATTAGATTTTTTGTGATTGAGAACTTTTATTGTCATGAAATGGAAGCAGACTATGAAGTTCTTCTTTACCACACAAGTGGGTTAACTTTCAAGAGCACGAATCTTGAATTTTTGGAAGTTTCCCTATTTTTAAAAAAGAAAGGAAATTTACTTTTAGAACATGTGACGTTGAAGGAAGCTTTGCCAACTTTCCAATGTTAGAGGAAGTTTTGGTTAACAAAGCCTTGTTTAAATTATTGCAGGCAGAATTTTTTGCCCATCTGGTTACTCTGTAGAACTCTCTGATTGCTATTTCGGTTTAGAAAACCTCATGGTAGAAAATTGGTTTCGCAATCATTTTCTTGCCGATATATATTGTATTAGTGATAATGATTTTGCTAAAGATTGACTTAAGGACAAAAGAATTGTTAAAAATTCAATTTAGCACAAAGGGCTTCGAAGAATATTGGTGTGCATTATTGTAAGCGTACCCCCTTTTAGCAAAGAAAGCTATTAATGTTCTGAATCTGAATGCTGACTTATCTTTGTAAATCAGCATTTTCTGCACTTGTTACTATCAAAACAAAAAATCAGAATCGACTAAATGTGAAATATGACGTGTGATTGCAGTGTTCAACACTATTCCACAATATCATCTTATTCAAAGCAAACAAAAACATCCTTCTCTTTAAAGTAAACATCTTTGAGTACAGTAATTATTTTTAATTTTTTCAATATATTTAACTTACATTAGATATAAAATTATTTTGAAGTTAACTAAACTGAAATAAAAATAATTAAAAAGAGATAGTAGGAAATATAAAAAAAGAGATTCAAAGCTAAGAAATTAACAAAATTAAAAACAGTGGAATAATATGGTGAATAGTTTTTTATGGTTGTAATATTTGGCCAGACTTCAGCTTTTTAAGAAAATAACCGTAAAATTGATTGATTACTAAAAGTACATGTAATGTTTAAATTTCATTTGTATTTTAATAAGAAGGTCCAAAATTTCAATTTAATTTTTGAAAGGGTCCATTACTTGAAAAGGTTCAGAACCATCGACTTAATAATATAATTAATAAAACAAAACATCAAATAAACGAATGTATACAAACAAAAAAAGATCTTCAATACATTGTAATTAAATCCCTAAGCTTACAATAAAAATAAGAGTAGATTTATCTCTGTCTTCACAAAACTCTTTTTTCCTCATTTTAAGAAGTTTTAAATTAGCATTTTTCCATAAATATGTCTTTTTATCATTGTCATAAAGAATACTTTCAATGTGAGTTATCAGCGTGGGTTTCATTTTCAATAGGAATATAATTTTTACGTTTATCGTGACTTTTTGCCAGAAAGTCAGATGTGTACATTTCTATGACATAGATTAAATTAGAAATAAGATGGGAATCAAAAGAAATAACATAAATCACCATTTGGATGCAATATTTCAATTACTACATTCAATGAGTTTACATTTTACTACGCTGTATGATAAACAGGTGCTGCAAAACTCAACGAATAAAATACCTAGAAAAGTCAAGAATATGTACTATTGAACAATTGACAATTTTTTACTCGTACATCTATACTGAAAGTGCAAGCTTATCCTATGTTATAATGTCAAGTTGTATTCTAAGATCTTAAGTGACATTTCATAAGATGTATAATGAATTTACATATATAAGTACTTTTAAACGATTGTAATCCTTATATTATGTTTTTAAAATGGCATTCATTAATTTTATTTTCATGTTTTGGTACTTGTAATTATGCTCTAATAAAAATGCCTTTGCTTTTTTTCCTTTCCTTGATGAACAATTTTGTATTTATGTATATCTATGGACTCAAAAGGTTAATTACCATCTCTATAGTATAAATGCAAAGTCCTTTATGGAAAAGGCAGTCGTATTTCAAAATGTTGTATCTGAAAGGAGGGGCCAGCAAATTAAAAATTGAAAATTTGTGTTTGGAAGAAGTTCGGTACAAAAGATATTCTGAGAGCAGTTCTTTACTTCGCCGTAGAACACATCGCTACTCGAAATGGCACGCGTTTAACTGCTTTGCTTTGTTTTCCGATTGTGCTACTTGTTCAGAGCGCTCTTTTGATGAGCACGGCTGAACGAGTTGTGACCTCATACTCTACATTTATCAGCAGAACATTAAAGAAAAGGTGGCATGTGAAATGACAGATTCCATCCTTTAATTTGTTAATTGGATACTTTATGTTCGTTGTGAACGTTTGTTGTTAAAATACATTTTATTAAGCAAAAAGTATTTTTCTCTAAAATATATGATTGCGTGAGATATTTATTTATACGGTATCTGTTTTCAATAAACGTTTTGCCTCATAAAAATTCGAAAAGAAAACGAACAAATTTTCAAACATATTGTGTTTACACGCTATGTACTTCATTTGGGTACTTTATAAAATGAATATAAAAAATAAACCTCTTGCTACATATTCATCTTTTGATAAATTTTGAAAAGATTTGTCGTATGTGATGATTTTTTATCTTTAGATAAAGAAGTTAGAACAGCGCTATCATATATACGGCCTTAATCAGTTGAAGGTATCGTGGGAAAAGCTTAAACAGTTATGGATTGGGGTGCAAAAATCTTCTCTTCATTCTCTCTATCTTCTAGGAATAAAGAATATTCAAGATGACAGAATCAATCTTTCAGCAGATTTTCTGTCTAGTGAAATTCACAGGTTAAACGCCAAGCAAATTGTGGTCTATTTTATAACTTAATTCACAATTGCTTTTCAGACTTGAACGTATGATGTTGTCGTTAAGTGGAGATGTGACTGCTAAGCTGTATTTGTCGGATACTAATGAAATACTTGAGTCAAAAGCTAACTCACCTGAGAATAGGAGAAATGTGAATTCCTTTGACAATTATGAATCAGAAAAATTCCAAATTCGCACATCTACCCCACTCTTTCCATCACGCAGATATGAAATGGACGAACACGTAAGATTTCGCACTTTCAACAAATTTGCTTCTTCAATCAAAAATGCTTTGTTTTTCTCAAGTTTAAGAAAGATACTGACTCTTGTTCAAGCCGAGTTTTATCGAGTTCACTCAGTTATGCGAATAAAAGCTGCATGACGAAATCAGATGACACTGCTTACGGTGGGAGTCCTACTTCTAGCGAGCTTGGTGTTAATTTATATTCAGAAAAGTATGAAGGAGATTCCTCTATCGACAACAAATTATGGTTTCACTAAGCTCTTTCCATTTTTATTTTTACTAATTCTTGTGTTTAAGCAGCGTGAGTAACTTCTCTTCGGCAATTTGTTCAAAACAAAAAAGTTGTCAAAACAAAGAAGGTATATCCCATTTCTTGTACACTTTAATTTAATAACACCCCTTTTTCAGTTGATCCTAGAAGTTGCAGAAAAGAATCACATGATTTTTCAAAAGATAGAAAAAGGTAAGGTTTTTTTAAATCTTAGTTTTCGGTTTGACTTGAAGTCGATGAAACAAACATAAAAAGGGAACACTTGTATGTAAAGTATTCGCCTCGTTATACCAACTTTTCGATAGTTTTTCTTTCAATGGAAGTAAAAGGACAAATAAATAAAGAATTCCAAGTTAAGGGATTTTATATATTTTATCTTGCTATTTTATTTCCAGGTTTTTATTAAAAAAAATTTTAATAATTTTTTTAAATAAGACAGGCTATCCTGTTTATACATATTTTTGTGGAGACATATTCCAAACCACTAGTTTTGAGTCGGTAATGACATAATACCTCAAAACATGTTATAGTTCTTGTAAATTGAAGGGTGTTTTTGTATATTAAAATAAAATTGAAGCGAACCTTTCAAAGTTATGTAAAGTAGTCTTCGCAGCGTACAAAAATTAGACTGGACAAAATTCCACACTTCGTCTTACGAAGATGAACTACTTTACGCATTTCTTCAAAAGTTTTGCAAATTAGAAAAAGGGTTGGAGGAGTTTACACCTTTCTAACTCTTTTCAACTCTACAGTAATCTCTATAGGTAAAATAAAATTATTTTTACTCACATTTGAGGAGAGATGGTAGGTTTGAGTGTAAGACCAAGAAATACGCATTACCCCATTCCATCTAATGATTGAATTTTTGGGGTTTCAACACATTTCAATTTACTAACACGTTTTCGATGATTTTTTTTATTTGTGGGCAAATAATTCATTGAAAGGGTATATATAAATAACGCGATAGAAAGGAGTGTTGAACGGGAGATAATAATTGATGGCTGGAGCGAAAGTTCTCAGTTATCATGTTTATCTTTTTATCCATATGATATATTGATTACTATTTGTTTTAGATTAGATTTTCAAAAAGTAGAGTCGACAAATTACTCATCCACTACCAACAATAATTTAGACAGGCTTTCAAGAACCAAAAGCTTCAATTTTTCAATATCGGATCTCGAACAACACTGCAATTCAAGAAAGGATGAAAACATGGGATTATTCATCGAAAAATATGAAAATTTTGTTAAAAGTAAAAATGAAACACCGCCATTCAGTAATCTTGATCTGTCAACAGCAAGCGATACCAAGTTGGGATTTTTGTATTCGCCCAAAGGTGCCGTAGACTGCAAAATCGCGAAACGCCTCAAGAAACTGAAGAGGTACTGTCGTTCCAAGTCGCAATGCTTTGACTACAACAGCAACGCCATCGTCCTGCCCCTCTTCATCAACAACGTGTGTTGCCATCAACAGCACCCTGCGCAAAGTGATGCGTCCGCTTTCCAGAGCAACTTGAACCGCTGCTTCAGCCTGAAGAGCGTGCACTTGTCTGACAGTCAACACCATCACCGCTTCCCCTTTCCTGCGATCCCGCGCCAAGAAGAGGAAGAAGACGATGTTCTCGCTTCAAAGTGCACCTGCCCAAAGAGAACTGCCTATTACTATGACAGCTCCTCTCCCAGTCAACGACACAGATCTTATCTTGGTAATTTATTATTTTTGCGAATCAGCCTTCAGGCAAGATGGGTCACCACTACTCACACAAAATAAAAATATGAAAATTCATTTGCGAAATACTTAGTAGGCAAATCATTTGATCCCGCCTTGATTTTAGATTAGACAGATGACTACTTGATTTTAACGTACTCGTATTTCAAATTAGTTAGACTCTTGTTCCTTTTCTGAGATCAAATAGGCTAAACTCAGCATTCAAAATACATTAATTAATTTGATATAACACTAACTTAGCGTCTTTTAAAAATGAGGAAGACATTATATGTTTTATGAGAGTATTCCTTTCTTTTTCTTTTTGAATGACTTTTTATATAACTTATGGCAGTGTATTTTTATTCTACCTGAAAAGCGTTAGGAATCTGCTTAGCTTAGTTTGTGTTCCCTACCTTGGAGATGACTAACAATTTTTTGTTTCCCATTATTTACACTGTTATCATTAACGAACAGAGTAATTGACGATGCAGATGATATGTAGGCGTATTAATAAACGCAGGCAATTTTATTTTTGCAAAGTGAACATATGTCGACTCTAGTCCTCAACCGATCGTAAAAAGAATCATTATACAATACATTTTCAAATACATGGTAATTATTTAAAAATATTTAAAGATTTTAATTTTGAAGATCCTTTAAGAATTTTTGCAACGAGCATTTCTTTTTCACATTCGTTCTAGAGGTATGTTTTTTGTGCTGGTACTTTAAATGTTTCTCCTTCATTGTTTTTTCAATTGTACATAATTAATAATGTAGGTAATAATGACGCCCGACAATTGGGCATACAAGTACATTATTTAAAAGAGTGTTAACTGACGAAAAGTTGAACATAAGCCACACTTATCAATTTAAGATAGGAAAATATGTTTTTAAAATGTATTTGTAAAACACTAATAATAATTGTTTTATCATTCTTTGAATCCTACGGATTTATATAAGAACTAAAAGTAAGAGAAGCTTGACAGAGTTTAGTGTCAGCTGATAAAAGATTTTAAACTTTTAAGAACATTAAATTGTCTAGCATACACATAAAATCAAGAAGCTTAATAAAAAATAAATAATAAGCTCCAATAAATGTATTAATCTCTGCTTAGCCTACTTACTATACACTCAAAGTAGATGACAACTTCCTATCAATCTTTGTCTACTACACGCCTGTTATATTCCATATTATTAGATACAAAATAAAGGCATTTAACCTGTGAAGTGCGTTTGGGAGAAGCGGAGTTGCCGCACATACGCGACAGCAATATTCATTTGAGTGACATATGCTGGAGCGACATAAAATCATTGTAAAAGCCACACAACTAATCATTTGCTATTAAATATGCTTTTCAAACTACTTTTTAACTTTTCTCATTATTATGATGGCCTGCAATTTTAAGGATGAATATTCAGCATAATATTTATCATGACATTTAATCAGTATCATATTATATCCTGTGAATTTCTCTTCTTATTTTTTTGTCATTTTAATATAGTACGCCGATATTTTTCAATGTTTTCGGTTGCAACAAGTAAGATATTTTTATTTGATAAGTTTGGCAACAAACATTGGGATTCTTGTAGAATCTAAAAATCATAAAATCAAACCATTTAAATTCAATTAAAAAAATTAAGCTTTACTTCTTTAGTTTGAGTTAAAAATGGATAATTCTCGAGTACAGAAGAAATATTTTCTTTTATTTCAGCTAAATTCTTTTTTCTATTTGCAGACATTATATCCATTTTTATCTTGAGAATTTTCTAATTCATTTCTGTCTTTTTAAATTCTGTGTTAAGCCATGCTATGTTTCGCCTTGTTCCATTTGGAAGTTTAAAACGACGAGGTATTGAAGTGATTAATGCTTCTTAGAACAATTAATTTATCATTACATGCCTTTTTTTGTAAAAAAAATTTAATCCTACATTTTAAAGAGTAATGATGATTAATGATTCTTAGAACGATTAATTTATCATTACATGCTTTTTTTTGTAAAAGCCTCTTGAGCCCTCTTGATATATTCATCTCAAATTATTGCTAGAAGTAACCACTCTGACATCCTTCTGTAAAGAAAACTTTTAGAAGCGTAACGCACATATGATAGATCTCTGGCATAAAATGTGGTATAAATCTTGCATCAATGTAGAACCAGACTGATTTAAGAGTATTTCTTTGATTGACATCTTCTTTCAACACCTATGTACACCTGCTGCCTAAGAGACAGAATGCACACAAGATTTATTACTGCATTAAAGATAGAGGATATTAAAATATAAAAATAGCCTACAAAATGGATATACCTTTTCATACCAACACTTTTTTAATGATATATAAAAAACAAGATCAAAATGATGATCAAATATCAATTATCTCGTTTTGAGTGTGGTTCCCTATATCCATTATATGACATTTTAACAAACCTAAAGTAGATTCTTCCATGTATACTCAGTGCCTCTCGAACTTGAAGATAGCTGCGCCATGATAGGTAGCCATGTGAACCCTAAGATTCCATCTAGATCAGCGATTCTTAGCAAGGGGTGCGAGACATCATCACAGGGGGTGCGAGAAACAACCAAATAATAGACAACATATGTAGTAGACAAACACACTTATTTTCTGCTCATACCTTATATATATATGTATATATTATTCAATTTATGCTACTATTACTTCTGCATATGTTGTCTATTATTCATTTCTCCCTATTGCTTTACTTAGATAGGTAAAGCGCCCGAGGGTAAAAAAATTTGAGTTGCACTGATATAGAGATTTTTCTATGAACACAATGAAGAAGCTTTGTATAAACACAAAGCTAAACAAGGTAGTTAAAATATCAAGTATTCATTTTCTCCCGAATCCATTTACAAATTATTATTGTGTATGTTTCGCCATGTAATTCAATTATCAATTATTATGATTAATCAATAATAATCATTACTCAATTAAAATTCTTGTTTCGTTTTGATTTCATGTTAATGCTGCTTTTTAGGATTTGTCTTTTCAGAAATGAGTGTAAATTTTTTTTAGGGAACATAAAAAATTTATTATATTTGGAGGTGATATGATATTTGCATTATGATGGAAAAAGTATTCAATTTTGCTCATCATTTTTATCAGTTCTAAAACTGGTTTTATGACATTTTTTGCATTTTTAAACCTATAAATTAATTTTTTCAAATGATTAGTATTTTTAATTCATGGTGATATCTGTTTATTAATTTAAAAAACGTATTTTTACATAATAATGTGGAAAAACTTTTAAAAGTAATTTTTATCTCAATAATCTACTGAATATTTTGTAAAATTTTATATGCACGAGATCGGAGTAAAATCTTTTTTACGCATAAGGACGTTTTTGTAATTTAGAAAATGATGCTGGATACTCTTCTGTAATACTACCTCAAGAGAACAGTAATTTCATTGAAGACACAGCAAACCAACAATATATCGAAGACTACAAGTCAAGAAAGTAACCAACTTTGCATGTCATATTTTGTCGCCAAATTGGTAGGGATGGGTTGGATGCCCAATGATGTAGCTTTAACAAAGTAGCTAATACCTAGTTGTTGAGGATTATATGGTACTGCTTTTAAAATGATCAATCTGAGTCCTTCAAACTTAAATTGATATTCGTTATCTTGCTCAACAAACGACATTTCATCATTTGAATAAATTAAATAAAAAGGTTATTCAATGTTGTGTCTTCCTTTAAAAATTATCTTTCAAAACTTTGGTCGAAATTGGTTACATGGGTTGACAATAGACGCTCATCTATTTATGATAGAGGTTTAATAAGAAAGCAAAAGAAATATCCAATTAACAAATTAGAGATGCTTTTTGAAGAAATTGACACGTCTAAAGGGTTAAAAGTCGAGAGACGTAGCAAAAAGTTATGAGAAAATATTTTCAAAAAACTATTAAAATTAGGATCTAGGTTTCGCCATATATATTAGAAATGAAGGGCCCATACGTATGCAACGGCTATGACATATTATAAAATTGAAAACCTGTACTGAAAAATGATGAATTTTTCCGTTTTATTTAGTTCAATCTGAAAAAAAACTTACGAGTATCGTGAATCAAAAGTTGGAAAAACAGTTAAGCTCATAGAAGACATTTATTTAAAAAATAAATAGAATAAAGTTATTAAGCAATTTATAAACTCATCAGATAAATATTTGTTGCTTTTACATGTATTGTAAAGTTCTTCCATCATTTTCACCGATCTCTCTACTACCACGTTTGTACGAGGGATGTTAAGAATAGACTCCTCAGATACCCAGTGAGTATTGAAACTTTTTATAGCTTTTGGGCAGTTCATTTCAAAAAGGCTAGTTTGAAGATTATCATATATATATTTCTTTAGAATATAACTGATTTGAAAACCACGCTGTTGTCCATGTGTCAGCTATAAAATCTCAAGCAGTTTTCAATTGGTTTCTAAATTTCGGTATTAGAAAGAACGCAAATAAAGTTAATATTGCCCTGGAATTTCATCTTGAGTTGTGAGTGCATGGCAGTTTTTTCCATTTTATTGAGGGCCAAATCTTTTCTTTATTATAAATTTGTAAGCTTCACATAATTCAAAAAGAAATTTGAAGTCATCTATCCAACCTAAGTTTTCTTTTATTGGAAAACCCTTTTGTCCCAAATAATTTTTTTTTAATTATTCATAACCTTCTAAATCATCGTTAACAAAACTGCAATAGAGATTAAGTGATTCAGATTTTTGTTTATATAATACATCAAGAATGTGTCTCAAAACTAAACTGAGAAAATGATGCTGGCAGCCGATGAATTGAGGTTTTTTAAGTTGTTTTTTTCAAATTGTTCAAAAAGTTTGGCAATCACACCATTTTTCGACCCGTATTTACTGCAGTATTATCCGAAATAATCACATCAATACTCTTCCAAGCCTTATAATCTTTCCAGATCTTGCAATGCGGCAAATATGTTTTGTGCAGATCCTCTTTTACAAATAAGAACGCTAAGGTCAAGAGTCCTTTGTGAATTATTCAAACAAACAACTTGGTATTCCTGGTTATTAATTTTTTTTTCATCAAAATTTTTCATTATTTCTAAAATAGAAAAGCTTGTTTTTGGTTTTCTTTAAAATTTTTTTTATCAATTGACGCCAGATTTCGGTTTGAGATGGGGTAGGAACATTCCATCCTTGATCAGATGAGCTCTTCAAAATTGTTGTTTTTCTAGTCGATCAACCTACTTCTGAACACACTTTGGTAGCAGTTTTTGATACTTTTTTGGAGAAAACAAAAGTTTCCTCATATTTCGAATCTTTATATGATCCTTCTTCTTCGCCTGAGATATCAAAACTTTGAGTTTGACTTTTTGATGACGAGGAAATATTTTTATTCACTTAGAAGGCACAACTTTTTTTGTTGTATATCCAATTTGCTCCTTAGAATTAATTTTCTGAAGATAAAAATCTTTTTCTTCTTTACAAAGCCATAAATCAGCCTTTTTGCTTATGTCAAAAACAGATGTAAGATTTTTTTTCATATTCTTCAGTACATCTTTTTTTATACTTTTCAAAGTTTTCTATTAATTTATCAATTTTAGGAACAGATGTTGTTTGGATAAAAAAGGAAAATTAAACTTTTACCAAAGATTTATAAGTTCTTCTGTATTATTTTCAAACGAACAGATTTACTTTTTATTTGGTCAAAAGTCCTATTAATCTATCAACAATATTTACACATCAACAAATCAAGTTCTTTAATTTCTGGAATATTTGAACGTCGTCTTGTTTTTTAAATTATTATTAAAATAAAAAAAAACTGAATTTACTTTTTTTGCAGAAACTTTATTTTTGAAATTCATTTTATATTTTTGTACAAATCTATAAAAAAAAAATTTAGTGCTTCTTAAAAATTTGTTTAAAATAAAAATTAAGAATAAATTTTTTTTTATAATATATGTCATATAAATAATCATAAAAAATTTAAGGAATTATAAATTTTTATTTTGCGTTCCAATACCAAATTTACAAATTATGTTAGGCTCGGGATGTTTTCAGGATTTGAACTTCGAAAAAAAGTTAAAAAGGCATAACCCTAGTAGGCCAAACCTACTTCTGATGAGCTTTTCCCCTTTCATATAAGAATAATTTTGCATATTTATTGCATATTAATACAAAATTTCAAATATTTTTTGCTGCCAATTTATCAAAATTATATAGCTTTATTTTTGCTTTGACATTACGTGAATTGTTTTATTTTTTCAAAGTTAATGCGGGTAGTTCATCTTTAATTCATTTGTAATATGTTTTTGTTACACTCCCTCTAAATCAATAATTTAAAGAGAAAGTTGATAATTATAAGCATTTCTTCTTAAATTTTTTATATTCATTGAAATACTTTTTTGGTTCCAAATTTTCAATCTTTAATACAGAACTTATCCATCGACATAATTTTTGTAATACTAAGTGATTTGCCAAAAATTAAGTAATTTAGGAGTGACTCACTTGCAAATAAAATAGTTAAATTGAACTATTAAATATTTTTAAAATACTTTTGATTTAAATCATGTTTTAATACTTTTCACTCCTTTTATTACACTTTACTTATGCAACTTTTTAAAATTAATAGTAACAGAAAGTGCCTTCCTGAAGAAACCCTTTATCGAACAGCCTTATCCAAAACGCTACAAGTATACTTTGAATTTAATCTTCTCTCACATTTTCTTATCTTCTATTTCTATTTTAGTGCAGTTTTCAAAATTCTGGAAGTAGCTCTCCTCAAAATTCTACGAAGAAAAAGATTAAAAATACTTTTTGTAAATTTTTAAAATTTTCTTCTTGTCAAAACTACTAATTCTTTGGCTAGGGGAGACAGATCGCTTGTTTAAAGATTGTACGTTATATAAAATTATGCTTTTTTAATGTTGAGTTTTTACTACAACTTTCTGTTCTAAATACCAATGTTATGTTTAATATATTACAAAAAATTGTGTGTTATTCTTTTTTTTTTAATAAATTTTTTAATCAACCTCTTAATAAATTTAATAAGTGAGTGTTTCATTGTTTTTTTTAATTTGAAATTAAGAGAATTCATTAATTGAAAGAACAGGGCTCGCATTGTTGAATTTAAACTCAAATATGTTTACTTACGTAATCTTTATTTTAAGGTTGACTTTATAAAAGAATCCAGAGGGATATAGAAGTCTTTGTTTTTAATTTATTAATTTTGCAGTTCCAAAAATAGAGGTTGGAAAAAGCTGAGGAGGAAAGACATTATTGATTGACATTAATTTCTTGATTTTTCAAGCCCATATTCCTTTCAATTTGCTCATTCACAAAGGTATTCGAATTAATTTAACCACAACCAATATTTAAAAAAGAGAAGCTGTAAATATAAGTAAAATACATTAATTTGGAGGGAATTTTTTTACATTATAACGGCATGAGTAAAGTTGGTTAGATACTGGGTTTTGATAACTCAAGGTCTTGGGTTCGATCCCACTTCAAGCCTTCTTTCCCTCATAGTTCGATACAAACGGCGCAATTGTGCCTTCTCGATGAAAACACTTCGCGGTACCTTTACCTTTTTTACTATCAATTCAGGCTAGTTTATAGAAAAATTAGGAGTATAATTATTTTAAAGACCCATCACTGATTTACATATAATTTTTGTTTGTTTTTACTCAGGTGTGCGTTCATTCAGCCTCGGATTCAAGCTTAGGGAAAATTTATAAAAAATTATCGATAAAATACAAGCATTTAAAAGATTAAATCTATTCAACGAGAATAATTGTAAAAAGTTTATAAAATGTAAATAATGGAGTTTACTTGAACATTTGAGACAAATAAATTTGAGGTTTGTGTGACGACTGTTAAACACAAATCGACCGTTTGGTATTTATAGGTGAAGCCTTATTTCAGTATTTCAACAAGTATAATTAGAAAAGTTATAATAAAAAAACTCGAGTTTTATTTAATATTTGAGACAAATGAGTACAAAGTTTTTATAAATAAATATATGTTTTCAATGTTCAAAGTTTAATTTGCCTTTTTGGTATTCATAGCTAAGACATTGTTTCTAGTATTAAAAGGAATATTGCTGGTGAATATAATATTTTGAAAGAATGTTTGAAGTGAGGACAAGCATTTTGTCCAAAAAAAAAATTGATAAACATTTATTTACCACTTCTCGAACGTGGTAGGCAAGGGCAGAAAAGAGAACTTGAGTAAGGAAATTGGAGCATACAATTCACATGGATTGGGATACATGGATCATCAATTCCAACCCCTTTCTATCGACGAGCGTAATACGGAGTAAATAACCTCACCGTGCAAGGAGATGTTGATTGAGGAAGAAAGATGCACAAAAATGATGGGAAAAATCAGACAAACATGCTTTCTTTCAGTTTAAAATATGAATAGAGAAAATTTTGCTATATATGTTAAAAACAGGAAAAAGAGGAAATTAAAAACTTTCAATCATAAAAGTAGCTCAGTTGATTTTTCGGAGGCCTCGCCCAAAACCAGAAAAACATTTTTCTGCATCATGGTTAGGAAACACTGCACGAAAATCTGAAAAGAAGTTTGAAAATGGTTCAGTGTCATTCTCATGCTGGGCACTTGGGATGAGGTTATTCTTATCGTTAATTGTCGATGTCTGGTTTTTGTAATGAATAAGCAAGTCATTGCGGATTTTCTTCCTAGCCGCTGGTTTGAGACCGCTTAAGTCAGGGATTTGAGGACAGTTCCAAAGTGATTTTGAGGCTTCCACTTTGTCGCCATACGAAGATTTACTATTGTCAAAATTCCATTCATCAGTAAGAGCGCGTTGATAGAAATAGTCTACGTTATTGCTATTGTTGATGAGCTCCTCATTCTTCTTGTTTTCTTTATTCACGGAGTATATGATTTCGTGATCCACGATGCCTTTTGATGGACAGTTACTTATATGTGCCTGCATGTCTACTTTTTTCACACGGTGAGTTGCATTGAAAGGGCATTCTTCCAATTGCAGGTGTGGGAAATTTTTTGCACATTTCACTAAATGATATTGGAATGTTTTAGCGCGAATTTTATGATAAGGATCGTATGGACATTGGATTAGGCGTTCTGGATTTGACGAAACATAATGTGACATCTTTTAGGAAAAGAAAAAGGAGAGTCTAAAAAAGGGAAAATTATATATAAAACGTTTACCATATGCAATTAAACAGCAGAAAAATAACAAAGTATGATAAAAAGGGATAAAAAAGAATTATAACGATTGAGCATAAGCTAATCTATGACAAATTTGGCACACAGTAACATACGTGCGTGGATTCATAAATGAACCACTATTTATAGTTCATTATTTTATTAACGGTACAATCAAAATCCAATTTAGTAAATTTTTTCTTGCATGCATCCAAATGGGTATGGCATGTTTTGACTTATACTGACGGCCTTTTTAGGTTTATGAAGTTTTTGAAATGTCAGTTCTCATTCTGACTGCATTTCTTATACAAATAAACTTTTTATAGAAAAACCTGGTTATAAAGAAATCGAAGGGAGTTTTTTTCATTTCGTCAAAATCAAATTTTGATACAGAGAAATTTTTTTTCAAAATTGAAATTTTAAAATGTAAAACCTGTTTATTTTATGCTAAAAGAGTTTATCTTGAAGAAAAACTTGTATTCTGCGGATTCGGAGGGAAAAAAGCCGGCTCAAAAAAAGTTTAAAAAAATCTGACAAAAACCGACTCCTAAATTTTATTAGATACTGACTAGGACAATTATCCCTTTGACCTTACTCGTACAGCAAAAATTATTACATTAATTGTACAAGCTAGAACATTTGCTTCTATAGTTTTTTTACAATACATACAGGGCCTTGAATAGTTTGTAGTTTTTCTTCTACATCCCACAACAACTTCCAAATAACCAACTTTAATTGCAGCCTCTTTTATAGATACAGCAAGAGTTTTCATACTTATTCTTTTCGAAGAAAATGGGAAGGCCATTTTGAAGGCCAAGTTTTTTAAAAACTCTCCGAGTTTTACCATACCCGTTCTTTTTAACAAAATAAATGAGGTACTCCACGAAACATCAATCATGTTATAGTTGACTAGCATCGGCCATCAGTTTGTCTTTCTCCTGGAACTAAAATCGAGTCCATCAAATCAACACCGCATTTTTCTTGTTGTAATCTAAAATTACAAAGTGTGATGAGGAGAAACATTTTTGTTTTTTTCAGAATATATTCACACAAAGTTATTTTGTTTTCTTTATCGTATAAACTATATGTTGAAAATACTGTCTTGTTTTTAACTGATTTCATAAACTGTGGAATTTCTCTTCTAGATTTGTCCACATAGTACCAATCAAAGTGAGATCTATTTTCAAAAGGTTTTTTTGCGAGGCTATGAGATGTAATATATCTATCTGTCACAATGTCTTTTTTTGTGTTATCAAAAGTCTTAACAAGATCTAAAACAAGTTTTTCAGATAGATTTTTTTGTCTTGAGTCGCTTCCATTTTTTCCGCAGTAAATGCTTGATGCAAGAGCTATACTATATTGTAGATGCTATACATAGTGATGCTTCGCAGCACCAAAAATTTTTATGCCATATTTTCTTGGCTTGTTAGGAATAAAAGTTCGCCCGGGTATATGCCCCCTGTTCCCGTAAAGCTGCTCCTCAACCGTCAGAGTACTTTCCGGGATCAAACCACGTAACAAGTTTTTTTTGAAACATATTCCAAATCTCTCAGTTTTCTTTCTTCTCGATTTCGAAAATTATCAAATCTCAAGCATCGGAGAAAAAATTTGAATCGTTGGTATCCAATAGTCGCCTTATAAAAAGGTCTGCCATCATCATGTGACCAAAGATCTTGAAGCAAAGACATATTGTCGCGAACCATTGCACAACTTTTTGGTTGGTAGACCTTTGGATTTGCAAAAAAATATTCCCATCATAAAATAACAAAAATTAACTGAGTTCATCTTTTTGATCACATAAAGGACGAGGTAACTTTTTCAGAATGTTTCGCGAAGAAGATCAAAATAAATGAAGATTTTTCGAATAAACTATATACCACATCCGATTTCTTCATTTGAAGAAGTGTCTTCATCAAAATCGTGATTTGTATCAATTTCTTCTAATTGTTTTTCATGATAATCTACAGCAGTGGTTCTTAACCTGGGGGTCATGGTTTGAAGTTTTTGCAGGGGTCATGAAAAACTTTTGATATCAAAAAGTGTATCGTCATGAATGTCTTTCCATCAGTTGCAAAACTATTTCTATTTGATGCATTCATTAATCCTGATTGTATGATGCAATCAATTAATAATTTTGCTCTTAAAATCAAACATCATTTTAAATCTCACACGTTAGTTGCAATCAAGCAATTGAAAACTATTTTCCGAAGTTAAATAACCGTTCTAATGAAATTTGGATCACCAAACCTTTTTCAGTGAGCGAAAGTAGCATTGATGACTGATGTTGCTGCCAAAGTGGAGTTTCTTCAAATAAGAGAAGACAGTCGATTAAAACTCGATTTTTCCGAGCAAAGACTTCCATCATTCTGGGCCAAATTAAAACCCGTTTATCCTATTCTTTCCAAACGTGCTATGATTTTTTTGATACAGTCACCTTCAACTTATCGTTGCGAGACTGGATTTTGTGCAATGATGTCTTTAAAAACAAGTGCACGTAATAAGCTTGCAATTGATTCAGACACGAGATGCTGTCTGTCGAACATTACACCATGTTTTGAAAAACTTTTGTCTGACAAACAATACCAGCCTATTATACTGAATTTGTTGAATTATATTAATTTAAATAAATATTTTCAATTAAACTTTCTTTTAACATGTGTTTGTATTATAAAATATAACATGTAAATTTTCTTGTTTTTAACTTTAAACGGCTGAATCAAAAAGAATTTTATAGGGGTCATAAAATTTTTTTCATAATATTTAGGGGTAAACAGATCCTAAAGGTTAAGAACCAGTGATCTACAGCATCACAACCACAGAAACAACATGTTCTCCAAAACTACCTTCACCGTTTTCCCTAAAAATATATCAATTTCCCCTTCGTCACCGCTTTCTACATTTGTAGAACAAGACGGTTCTTTCAAATTTATTTCCTCTTTTTCTTGATTTTCACTTTCATCTTTTATAGATAAAAGAACCTTCGCTAAAAAAAGATGCTCTTTTATTTTTTGCATTCTTTGATGCGAAAGAAGAAATAGAACGTGTAAAAATAAGTGGAAGTAACAATGTGAACTTGTATAAGATGAAAGAAAATGATAAACACATGTGAAAAGTACACGTGTGGCTCTTCTTATGACAGAATTATTTCTGTTGCTATTGAGAAGATGCTATACTACAAAAAGAATATCTTGTACAATTGAAGCAAAAAGATTAATCATGACCAAACGAAAACAGATGTCAAAATTAATGAGTAGTATATTTTATGCAGCACTTACAATAAGTATGCTTCATAAATACCATACGATTTTTCAACATGATATCGCTGTCTTTTTTAAAGCCTTAAGTATACAAATACTCCATTTTGGAGTAGCGTGTACGAATGAGGGTTAAAATATTCGAATCAAACGACTTCCAACTCAGAATTTTGGAATTAAATGAAAAAAATTGTTTTTATATTTATTGATAATTTTGTTTAGTGCAGTAAATAAGTAACATTTTTGTAGGGAAGAATAAACATTGCTAAATTTCAAAATCATAAACAAACTTGATTGCTATACTTAGCCAAGCTTGATTGCTATACTTAGCCAAGCTTGATTGATTTTCTTCAATTTTATATTGATAGACTTCAATTTCGAAAATTATGCTTGTTTTAATTAAGCCTTTTTAAAATTACCATATGTAAATTAAAAGAGGAAAACAAAATTTAATAAAGGAATAGAAAACAAAGTTTTCTAAAATAATAATAAAATAATTAAATTTTATAATGTTTTTAAGGAATAGAAAACAAAAGGTTTTTTCTGCTCAAAGTTACAAAAAATCGTAAAAATTTAGTTTTCAACGAAGTATAATGTTACATCAATGTTCCTTATATAATCAGTTAGAATAGTTTATTTTTGCCTTAATGCTAGGTTTAGACAACAAAATTTTCTCCATCGTTTACACATGTGGTCAAAATGACCTTTTAATTTTATTAAAGTGTATTTGCATTTTATTTTTTGAATTTTTGTAAAAATATTTATATACATGTAAGACTATCTGAATTTCAATTTAGACCAGCATAGTAAAATTCCAAAAATTCGTATTCTGAAACTCACAGAACTTAAACTCTAAAAAGTAAAGACTAATTATTATTTGTTTGAGGTTCTATTAACAAACTTAAAAAATAAAAATAAATACGAATTGCAAAAGAGTTTTTTGCTGCTCAAAGGGCCTAAATTTTCTAAGAGTCTTATTATTAACATTTTAATAATCTAATTTTAGATTTACTTTGAATATAAAGAATACTTAAAAAATTTCAAAAACTGTCAATCAAAATCAAAAATTAAATTTTTTTCAGCAAAATTTTGACATTATCTGTAGTTAACCTTACAACTTAGGGTCTATATTATATACTACCTTGAAAATTTATAATAATATAGTTTTGAACGTATAACACTTTATATATTTAATTTTTTCAATAATGATGGCTACTTTTTAGAAAATGTCAATCAAAATTTTGATTGATCAGAAAAATATCTAATAAAATATTAGATATATAGTAAATAAACATTCCTTCAAATTTTACGAACTCATTTTTCACATTTAAATGCCTTAAAATATCCATCAATGTCAATCAATTTTGCAGTTTACGTCGGAAAACTATCTCTACAAATATTCATTCTAATTTTAGATGAAATATATGTTTTATACCAAATTAACCATGCTAATTTCATTTTTGACTCAATTTTTGCAGTTAGGATTTGAAAATACCTATGAATATCAATCAAATTTGCGTTTAGTTCTAAAATTTGTTTCCAAAAATATTGATTCAAATTTTACATGAAATATATATTTTTATACCAAATAGAACATGATGCTTTCATTTCTTGACGCAGTTTTCGCATTTAGAGGTTTTACTGCCAGGCAATCAAATTTACGGTTTACGTCTGAAAACTATATCCAAAAATATTCTCTCTAATTTTACATGAAGTATATGTTTTTATAACAATTCAACCATGATAGTTTTTGCATTTAGAGGTTTTAAATGTATGAAAGTGTCTATCAGATTTGCGGTTTACTTCTAGATACTGTCTTCAAAAATATTTTCATATGCTTATTTTATTGAACATCAAGAATGACTTATCAGAAAAAAATACACGATACTGAAATACACGATAATAAAATACACGATACTGATAAAAAAAAGCCTAAGATCATCAAGAAGATTCTTTAATCAGAATGCTTTGAGAGAGGAAAAAATCTGTTCAAAATAAATTTATAATGAAAAAAGAGCTACCAAGAAAAGATTATCATAGAATGAATAGCAAAATTACATACTGTAAAGTATAGAAGATATGACGTAGAGACTACGAGCCGATTACGAATTTGTAACCAAAAAGATTGAGGTCCTATCGAGATACATAATTTACTGACAAATGAAATAATTTGAGTGAATTAAACACCTAAAGTTGGTTTATTAAATAAATTAAGAAAATAATTACGAGAGAAATACTGCAAGTAGAATTTATTTTGAAGTTTATATATTTGACATTAATTTACAGGTTTAATCGATTTTTTGACAGGTTTTATTGATTTCATAAAAATGAACATCAACATTAAATTCTACATACTTGAAATGTATAAAAAACTTTTTATAAGAATAAAAATTTTAATTTTGACATCGGCTGTCATATTTAAATTATTTTTTGTCAGGGTTGACTGATTTTTATAAAAAAAAAAGGAATGTCACCAGTAAACATTAAAAAAAGTAAAATTTATATAGTTACTTGAAAATGGGTATATGTATGTAAAAAACTTTATATAATTATTCGGATAAAATGTTTCTTTCTGAGAAATTAGAACACTTTTTGAAAAAGATATTAAACACCATATATTATGAAAAAAAGTGATATATGTATATATAACAATAACAACAATATGTATATTGTATATATAGGACGATATACCCACCACTTTTATCTGAAGTCATTTGCAAAAAACTACAAAACAAAATTTTCAAATTTTGCATAAATAAGTTACTATAGTCATGTATATTACATATCTTCACATTGTAAAACTAAAGGTTTAACGCAGCAGGTCTATAATACAAAATTTCACTATTCATCAGCACTTTTTGCACCTTTAGATCCTTTGGCTATATATTATACCTTTATCAAAAAAGCGCTTGGCTATTACCATAGTATGTATAACCAGCGAAATATAGAGTTGTAGTTGCAAGATTTGTATATGCATGCATCAATCTTTGGTATATAACGAGTTAACTCTATGTACTATTAAATGTTAGCTTTTTAGTTTAAATTTTATACGTCTATTATTTAGTTGTTTTTGTTTATAACTTTTTTGTTTCTTGATCGTTTTGGAGAAGTGGCATGTCAAATTAAAGTTGTAACTAAGCTGATTAATATTACATGTATTCGCGGGTATTGTTTTTTCTCTCAATCAAATACTAGCAAATTTTATATATTATTTTTTTGAAACTTTAGAGTTGCCATTTTTTAAGCCTTTTAAGAATGATATGATAGTATTAAATTTGGTTGCACTTTGCAATACCATTTTTAACGAAATAATTTTTTAACTGTAAGAAATCTCATCCTTTAAAAATGTTTTTGAAAGAGTTTTTTAAATTGAATTAGTTTAAATACTGACTTCTTTATGCGAAACTATAAAAAAAATTTTATTGTTGGAAATTCTTTTCAAATATATATTTTTGAGTAATTGTATTATGTTAGTTATTTTGACAATACAATTAATGAAAAATAATGTTAATTATTAAAATTTGTAGAGTTGAGAGATATATATATTTTTTTTGATGTGTTTTAATAATCAAATGGTGCTTAGAAATAAGAGTGCATTTTAATGTTTGGACGCTTATGAAAAATGAATTAATACAACTTCAAGAAGACTTACGCCTAGTTTTATTATTTCCAGTTGTGTGTTTTAAGGAGATGGTACAAGAAAATTTCAAGATTGGAAATTAAACTTTGTAGAGAATTTATAGTTGTCTTTTTGATGCTTTGTGAACATGAAAAAGCTTTTTAAAATTGGTTGTTTATATAGTTTGAGAAGTTCGGTATCATGAAAAGTTCTGTTTTTGAGAATAATGTTAAATAACACTTTAAAGATTATGTTTTGAATGAAATTTTAAAAAATATCAAATCTTGATAGATTATGATATTTTTATACTTAACCACATAGTGGGTAGAACTATAGAAGCATTTTTATGTAAGTTCCATTGTGAAAAAACTAATAATTCACACAAAGTTATGGACAAAAAAATTTGTGTGTTAAAGAAGATTATATTTAAGATGGCATATACTAAAGTTAGTTAGCATTTGTGTGTTTTGAAGAGTTGATATTAATTTTAAGGAGGCATGCAACAAGCTTAGAAGTGTATTTGAAAAATTAAAATGCAATGCCTCTATGTTGTTTAAAACATGATATTTTTGAACAATACTGTTTTTCGTTGAAGGATTCAACTAATTTAACGTAAAACTGCTCCACATTATCTAAGAATTTTGAAGAACCACTTATATTTTTTTAAGAAGAAAGAATTCTCAAATAGTTGTATTCTCTAGATACATTTCATCCAACTGAGAAAAAGAATTTGTGTTATGAACAAACACTTTTAGATTTTCAGTAAAGTAGTTTATACACATACAGTTCAATTATAGTTTCCAGGAGAGAATTTATACTTTTCGATTATGTCTTGCTCTATTTTAGTTGAAGATAAAATTACTAAAAAAAATTTTCCAATATAAAAGAGATACCTTTTAATTAAAACATAGAAGTATCCCTAAATAGTTGTATTCATTAGATACATTTCAAATGAAAAACATTTAGTTAAAGTTGCTTTCCAAAAAACTAAAAAAATTCTTCAAGAACTGTAATATTAAAAATAACTGGAAACCTTAAGTAAGTAACTTTAATTCAAAAATAAAAAATTATTGATCAAATTTAATTCATCTAAATAGCTAAAAAGTTTGAGATTTTTGGTTTTTTTTTTTAAATAAATATTTAATTTTATTGTATTTTTGCACATCCTCAAAAATCTTTCTTTTTTTTTTAAATGTCATATGTTTTAGAAAACATAGAGGCATTTTAATTTTATTTTTTTCAAATACACTTCTAAGCTTGTTGCATGCCTCCTTAAAATTAATATCATCTACTTTAAACACACAAATGCTATTTTAACTTTGTGTGAATTATTAGTTTTTCACCATGGAGCATACATAAAAATGCCTCCATAGTTCTACCCACTATGTGGTTATAAGTATATTGCTAATTTCCTTTTAACTTTAAGTTCAAAAGTAAAAATTATCTCAGTGGGTCAAATCCTCCAATAAAAAAGCTTCAAAAATACCTTCAAATTTTGACGTTACCCCCTTACTATTTTTCGCCATTGAACTTTTGAATGAAAAACTTGTGAAAAATTGCGTTATTTGGTGATTCAATGGGAATAAAAAAATGAAATAGAAAGATGCAAGGGCGATGACAAAATTTAATATTTTTCACAAAAAAAGTCAAAAAAAAAGTATATGGTGAAATCGTAATGCTTACTTTCCTCCAATATATTTGCTCTAATAACATTTGAAGAAAGTGCTGATGAAAGGATCAAAAGAATAATACTCATATTTCTTATGTTCAATCAGTCTAACAGGAGTGAGCTTAGATACTAAAATTTATAAAATGCTTCTTGCTTCGACTCTTTAATTTCTTATATAATAGTTGTAGAATCGAAAAATTCCTTTTTTTTTTGCAAATTAAAAAATTAAAATGGCGCTCTTATTCATTTCCTCCTTACAAAGTATAACGTTCATAATTTGATCATAATATTGCTTTCTTTCATTATTGTTTAACTTATATATTCTGTTTAAACAATTTTTTTTATAATCTTTATATTTCTTATAAAATTATTATTATAAAGAAAATTATTTTGTACTAATATCATAAAAAATTTTTACTCTGATATATTTTTCTTAATCAACGTGTAGTGGCCTGTAATATTTTAATTTTTTTTTTTTGATGACTGATCACAAATCTATAATTGTTAATAATCTTGAGAATATTATTGAGAAAATTGATACAATGAGTAAGAAGGACATAAAATCAGAGCTTTTACGTGTCTTAAATGATTGTAAAACAGAGTCACTCATAATATCCAAATTGGATCGAATTGAGAAATTTTTTTCTGATTCTCAAAATACTATTTCTAAACTAACTTATGCTCATGCTGTAAGCCTAACAAAAGAACCTCATTGGAATGCCAAAAATGAAAGTAAAAATTCAATTTTTATAAAAGGGGAAACAAATGAAGATTTAAAGTTATTAAAAAATGTAATAAAAAATAAGGATAAAAATATATTTAAAAATACTAAAATAAACAAATTGACTATTAAAGAAAACGTTATCAAAATTGATTTTCCCGATATTAAAAATATGAGTGCTGCAGAGTCTGAATTATCCAATTTAAAAGATCAATCTCAGTACAAATTCATTTGTTCAAAACCTAAATCTATCTTTCCCAAGATAATTATTAGAGGTGTTGATATAGACTTATCCAAAACCGAAATATTGAAATCTATACTTAAAAAAAAATGAAGAAATATCTGATATTGTAAATAAAGGAAAAACCTTTGAAATTATTTTCGAAAAAAATGGCAAATCTAAAAATGTAAAATCTGTTATATTTAGGATTGATCCTGAAATAAGAAAATTTCTTGAATGCAATAATAATCAAATTTTCATTGAGTTTAAATGCTTTAGAATAAATGATTTTTTTTATGTGAAACATTGTTCAAACTGTCTAATGTTTGGGCATACTAAAACTAACTGTAAGCATACAAATAAGGAAATATGTGTGTACTGTGCTGAAAATCATGAATCAAATAGTTGTTCCTTTAAAGATTGTCCAGATAAGTATACCTGTTACTCGTGTTCAGTAAACAAGCATACTAACAAAAATCATCATGGTATGTCGCATCTATGTCCTTCATATTTAAAAAATTTAGCAATAGTAAAATCTCTTACTTCATACACCTCAAATGAATAAACAAAACATATCTGATTTATATGATTTTGATATATTTTCTGAACTTTCTTTGGAAATTAATAAAACTAAATACTTAAATGAAGACGATATATCTTTGCTTTATAGAGAAAATATTTCACTTACCTCATTATCCATAATACATTTAAACATCAGAAGTCTTTTTGCAAATTTTTCTAACTTTTCGATTTTTTTGAGTTCTATTAATCTCCTTCCAGATTTTATAGTTTTTAGCGAAATATGGAACTCAAGTGATACTGTAAAATATAACTTAAATGGTTATAACTCGATTTTTAAAGAAAGAAACCGAACTGGAGGCGGTGTATGTATTTATTATAAAAGTATTTATAAATTAGTGCTTTATAATTCAAATGAAAATGTTGAATCACCTGCTGATTTTCTTTTAGGTCAGTTCATAGTTTTTGATACAAAGGTTTCCATACTAGCTGTTTATAGACCCCCTAACCTTTTGATTTCAGACTTTCTCTTATCTCTAAATCAGTTTATTAAGTTGATTAAAAACGAGTTTTTTTTGTTGCTGGAGATTTTAACATAAACCTCTTGAATATATATGAAAATAGTCATGCTTTGGATTTTCTTTGTTTGATGCTTGAAAATGGTTTAATCCCAGCCATTTCTAAACCGACACGTCTGGCAAATTCAAAAACTTTAATAGACAATATATTTACAAATCAATTAGTGAACAATACTTCCTATAATATAAATGCCCTTATAAGCGATCATTGTGTCAATTTTCTAAGACTACCTTTTTTAAAAAAACAAAAGCGTGTTAACAAAAGTTTTAAAAAGAAAATTTTCACCTCAAGCTTATGAATTGTTCTTTTCTAAATTGTCAGTTGCAAATTTTGAATATTGTTATTTTTCAAAAAACGTTAATCAAATTTATGAATGTTTTGATGGAATTATTCACGACTGTTTTACCAAATGCTTTCCTTTAGTTTCAGTCAAACAAAAGAAACCAAATTTACCCTGGTATACACAAGAATTAGCTGCATTAAATCGTCTAAAAATTCGTTACTATAAAAAATTTAGAAAAAACCCTTCATTTCATAATAAATTTCGTTATAAAAATGTTGTGAAAAATTACAAAATTAAAGTTAATCATACAAAATCGCAGTATTACTGTTCAAAGCTATCTACATGTGATCATAAATCACTATGGCCTGTCTTGAACACATTGATGAAAAATAAAGCAACTGCTCCCAATATTGATTTGGATATTCAAGGTTTCACAGATATCTTTTCTTTAGAACCAGACGAATCGAACCTCGAAAGTTCTTTTATTTACCTAGAGTCTTTTTTACCGTCTCAATTATCTTCTTTTTACTTTAGTAAAATCACAATTGATGATATAAATATAGCTGTGAGCAGTTTGAATAACAAGAAATCTTCGGGCCTAGATGAAATAAACTTGAAATTACTTATATATATTTTGCCTATCATCCGTAATATTCTTGTTCATATATTCAATTCTTCTATACAACAAGGTATTTTTCCAGACAAACTAAAAATTGCAAAAGTTCTGCCAATTCTGAAACCTAATAAACAGCCTACCATATTCAGCTCGTATAGACCTATTTCTTTGTTATCAAGCTTTGCTAAAATTTTTGAGAAAGTTATTTTTACGAAATTGAGTAACTATCTTAACAAAATAAATTTCTTCTATAAACATCAATTTGGTTTTCGGCCTAATAAATCAACCACGGATGCCCTATCAGAACTATCATTATCTGTAGCAACAGCTTATGAACAAAAAGCTAAATTGTTATGTTTCTTCTTAGACTTTTCTAAGGCGTTCGATACTGTGAATCACCATATCTTACTATATAAAATTAGAAAGTTGGGCATCAGAGGCTGTTTTTATAATTTGATCCAGGACTATTTATCTTTTAGAAAAAATTTTATATTTTTCAATAATTTTTATTCCGACGGCTATTATTCTAAGTCTGGTGTTCCTCAAGGATCAATCTTAGGTCCGCTATTGTTTTTAATTTACATAAATGACATACACAAGTGTTTAGACAATCATAGCAAACTTATCATGTATGCAGATGATTTAACTCTAATGTTTAATACAAAAAATTCTGATCATCATGCCATTCAAGCTTCACTTAAAAACATTACTAATTGGTGTGATTTTAATAAAATAAAAATTAATCATGAGAAAAGTAACTTTATAATATTTTCCAAAAGACCAGTAAACTCTACCCCATCTTTTTATTTGAATAATGTTAGTATCAAAAGAGTTAGCCGAATAAAATTTCTTGGAGTAACACTAGAAGAAAATTTTTCCTTTTCCACTCATATTAATAATATTTGCATAAAAATCTCTAGAATTTTAGGTTGCCTGAAAAAATTGCAAACTTACTTACCTACTAATGCACGAAAGACCCTTTATTATTCCCATGTATTTTCACACTTAAGTTATGCAAATCTATTATGGGGCTCTAACAATCAAACGCATCTGGTAAAACTATCAAAGTTAATGAAAAAATTTTACAAATTCATAAACGAAAAAAGTGATCAGGAAATCAAAATTTTAAATATATATCAAATTAACTCAGTTTCATCCCTCATGTTTTATTATAAACAATATGTAAAACGAGGAGAATATCACGGTCTTTTTGTTCCAAATAGTTCAGTTCATGATCATCTAACCAGACAATATAGTAAATTGCACATTCCGAGATTTAATGAAAATTCTAATTTCAGAAACATTTACTTTCGGACATTGAATCTTGCTAATAAATTGTTAAACAAACTCAATATTTCCAACAAAAAATTTTTTCGAAAATCCGTGGTAAAACTACTACTAAAATAACTTCACTACACTTTTCTTCTCCTTTAAATATATCCAAATATAAAATTTTATATAATAACAATACATTAAATTAAATATTATTTATCATTTTTAGGCTGTATATACATATTATATATATATATATATATGTAACATATTAAATAATCTCAATATGTAAAAAATATTTTCATTATTGCTGTCTTTTTTTCCCTCTGTTTTTTTTAAAAATATGTGTAGTATAAACTTTGGAGACCAGTCATCTCGATGGATAGTTTTATCCCTTTGTCTTCTCTCCTCTAAAGTGATCTTCAGTGAATTGAATATATATAACCTTCAAACTCTTCATTGAATAAATTTTTTCGTCATTCTGGTGATGAAAATTTGCAGTTTTCTAAAGATTTATCATTTTTTTTTTCTCTTATTTAAATGAATGTGTGTATAAATTTATGAAGTCCTTTATTCCTCATGTAATTTTGCTCTTGTGTAAATGAATAAATTATTATTATTATTATTATTAAAATGTTCCTCAAATTTCTGAATTCTTTACTCTTAAAAGACTTTATAACGAGATCTTTCAACAATTGTAAAACATTCCCAAACAGTCATTTCTTCTAGTTTTCTGAATAAATAAATAACTTCACCAGTATTTTTGAGTCAAGAATTTGAATTAATAAAGCAGAGCACTTGTTGCCGACATTGATTACACCAATATAGCGATATTCTCGAATGCATCTGCTAAATTAAACTTGATTTAGTTGAAAATAATAAGTAAAAATAATATTTGAAACCATTTAAAGTTTAATTTAGTAGACACTCTCTCACATACGCTTCACTTATAAGACACGTGACAATTTGAGACGTATACGCACACACGTTCTTACTGATACATGTTACAAACGGGTATGAGGTAGTAAGATATGAAAGAAAAGATGCCAAGTAACTGGTTGTAATGTCGAATTAGAGGGGTGGGTGGTCGTTCTACCGAGAAAACTTGTGCGAAAAATATATGGTTAAAAAAGCGTCATCACAAAATAAGGTCACAATTATGAGGTGGTCGTAAAGCGCGATTTTACATTGTAAAAGTGAGAATCTGGTATGATTTGCATTTCTACCGACACAGATTTAATCGTTATCTGTTCTGGTACAATTCACAATCGTACAAAGAAATATATTCATTCTTGACAAAACAAGGTTTTTGTAATTCAATATAGCACTTGTTGATTCATTTCTCTGACAAGAAAGGAACCTGTCATTTTTCTTATAAAAAGACAAATATTCATGTGATATTTTGTTTAATTCTTCAAACAACAAAAATAAAATTATTAAAAATGGTAGGTTGTAGAGTATTTTTAAAAGAAAACCCAGTATTCCTTTCATTAATATAGCGAAATGAATCCAAATTTGTCTATTAAATCATAAAAACCTTGTTATGTTATGAATGAAAGTTTTATTTGGTATTGAAAATTTTTAAAACAAAACATAAGATAATATAATTAAAGCAGATATTTTTATGATCCGCTAAAATTGCTAATCATACCAAATTCTTATTTTCACCACGACATAAGTATTGTAGAGGTTGTTGCTTGCATAGCATCAATGATAAAATGATAAGGAGGTATATCTTCATATTCTAATGATGAAAACAATTTTACTTAATGGAACAAAGAACCCAACTTAAAATGGCCCAAGTACAATTTTTTTCTAGGAATGCCTTTGTTCTACGTTTATGGCAAAGGAGTAGATAGGAATGTAGTATTAAATTATTGTTGGAAGAAGATGGAAGAGAAGGAGAAGAGATTACAAAATTTTTGGAGAATCTTTAGAAGTCTGTTCAAAGTGTTTCATTAATCAAGCACCATAATTTACGTGTTATGACGAGGGTTGGTGAGTGGGAGGGAAAATATCCGACTCCTAGTACGTACAAAAATCCAACTCCGATTTCAAGTTTTTAAAATAACCCGACTCCAGATACTTAGCATAATAAATTTGATGCCAACTCTTCACGTCAGACTTCCACTAATGAAGGGTCACTCCAAAGCATACTAAAATTAAACTTTTTTATTTATTTAAAATATTCAAAGAACCGACTAACTCCCCACTCTGGGTATAACAATAACTAATTTGATGCAAAAGGCGATACTACACAAATGACTTTTTCAAAGGAATTTCAAAATACTTTTCTGAAATTTAAATTTACTAATCTGGGAAATCACCGTGTTCCAAAGTATACTCATGATGGATTTAAAACATGAAAGCATGAGAAATACTGAACGTTAAAAATATTTGTTCATTGTGAGATTTTTTACTCGTGATCTTTTTTAAATTTGTCACTCATTTTCGAAAGCTTCTTTTATCATGCATGCTAATAATTAAGCGTAAGGATTGTAAATTTGATAAACTTTCAACCCGATAAAAACTCAAAATGTATTCATCTTATTTTTATAACTGAAAGCCTTTTACCTAGTTTTAAAGGAGTTGGTTATATTAACATTTATATACTTTTCATACAAAGGCTTATTTTTTGATTTAAAAAATAGTTCTTTTTTCTTGCTGTTAAAAAATTCATTTACTTGCATGCAGCTAATATTTTGCTATCCTACTAAAACTCTTTCTCGATGTTTATTGTTTCAATTCGTTAATTCGGCATCCTAATAAACTCAATTTTTTTAAAAACTTAAAGAGATGATTTATTCTCGTTAAATAAGAAGTTAAAACACAAAAAGTTAATAAAACTTGATCATTATACAATTGAAAAGGTATTATAACAAAGTTTATTCGTTGGAAACATTTATAAAAATACTAAGCTAACTATAGGCCTTACATCGTAAAAAAATACCGTTGAAATTCCAACCACCAAATGTGAAAATAAAGCGCAATATTTATTCGTAGTTCTAAAACTGAAATACCAAGAACAAAGTAATGACTCTCAGGGGTGCAATTAATAGTGCGAATCTTTACTACTTTGTCCATAATACCTTTCAGTGACATTGTTTGTGACGTACATTTTATGAGTGCTCATCACAACAGTTATAAAACGCTTGCTCTTTGATGATTAAGTGAAAGATCTAAGAAAACTTACAACGAAAAAGCAAATCTTAAAAAGGACGGAACAGACTCTTAAGATTAGATAGATTTAGGAAGGGTGATTCAGCAATCAAAAGAGACAAGTAGTAGGTGGTATATGAAGGGAAGGAAGGCTTAGAGGGAATTGAATTTCACAACTGATCGCGCGCATATCACTTACCAATGGCGGCTTACTGAGCCTTAAAATATTTTCTTGCGACCTGCCGTTAATCCTTACTTAATTCTGATTCACAATATAGATAGACTTAGCAGTCTGGACGATTTGAAACCGGGATGTCCACCCTTTTTTTGTGATGAGAAAATTTTAAGTACCAATACTGGGCCGCAAATAGTGATTGTAATTTTTGAAAAGTTTAAAACTAAGAATTTATAAGTAAATTAAATTATAAAACTTAATTGCGACAAAATTAATAAGTGATTCTGACTTTTATTTTAAAAAAAATCATAATCTGTTTGCAGTATTCTGAGAATGTTAGCAAGCCCCGAATAACTTAATCTGTTTCTATGATAATTTTGAAAGTTTTTCACAATACAGAACAAATTATGATTCAAACAGGGTTGCAAATGGTTGAAATTCTTTGAAGGGGGTGTTTTTTAATGATTTTAGCTAAAAAATATAAGATATTTGTTTTTCATATAAGTTATATTATATACAAAAATATCCCATGAAATGACTTCAAAAATAAAAAAGCGAACGGCATTTCGCTCGCCTTGCAATAAGATTAAGATGCTCTGCTTCGTTTCAAATGAACCACTAATTAACAAGTTAAATATATCTATCAAAAATTTTATTTCTACATAAATATACGTGAATACAATTTTTCTTTGTAATTTTTAATTTGTAAATATTTATGTTACTAAACTCTTATCATGGGAATAATATCTCACACATTATTTGATCTTCAAAACAAAGTTAGAATGATAGGTGGGTCGCATGAAAGGATTAAGTGCGGCAAAATGTGGCCAAAGGACCGAAGATTGGACATCCGTGATTTAAAATATGCAATGTCCGTTTTATATGAAAAAGAGGGCGTGAATTCACAGGAGACCGAAACCCCACCCACCACAATCTCATCCGAGGGAGGGTAAAATGCCTTTTCGCCCATCTAATAATTTGTATGTCATTGAAAGTTCACCTTCATTTCCTTTTTATTTAATTTTTTTAACCCATTTAGGGCTAATGTTCCTATTTTGGAACATATATAATTTCATCTTCGTCTGCTTTTTTCAATGACTTTGAATATAAATCGTCTGCGTTTTTTAGATATCGTCTGCTTTGCTTGGCCTTAAATGGGTTAAGAGAAAATCTTGAAGCCGTATCTGATCAACAAAGTGAGTGAGCTCTTTCATAAGGATATTTAAAAGATTGAACTACTATATACGCGCTTTTGGAGTGAAGAAACGTTAGCAGACTACTATTCGATTTTATACGGAGATGAACCTAAAATAAACATGTCAAGAAAGTCCAAGTCTTTAAAATTTAAAATTTACATCAAAAGATTTCTGTTTTTAATAAAAAGTCAGTTTAATACTTTTGTTAATCTTTTGCATAAAGCTTATATACGAATTGTCTTATTAGCAAAAAATGTGACATGATATGATTCTATAAAATGAATATGTTATCTGTTTTCAACATTAAAAATTGGATAAGAAAAGTTATTTTGTTTCTGATGATTAAAAATTTTATTTATCGATTTGTGTAATTCGAGGTCTATATTTTTTAATTTTCATTTTAACGCCTTTATCATTCCAATAATTTCATCTTTCGACGCATTTGGGGAAATATGTTTTATTTATATAAAAAATTAATACATTGATCTAAAATTATTTAAAAAATTTACATTCCTTCTAATTTTAAACATTTACGCCTCTCGTGAAAACGATTGTAGGATAGTTTGGCCAACAGATTTTACAGGGTAGGACCTTTTGGCCAAATATGGTTTTGAACTAGTGTTTACTTTCTTAACCGTTTTTGTTCATTTGGTATTATATTATACTTGCCGGTGGCGTAGTGGTTTCTCGCTTCGTTCAAAATATATGACCATTGGTAGAGTGTTTGTTTCTTGCTTAGCTCGCAACATTGGATCATTCGTAGAATGTTTGTTTCTCGCTTAGCTCGAAACATTGGATCATTGATAGATAAGAATTGAATTGAATATACTTGAAAGTGAGTATCCAACATACTTGAAAATGGGTATATATGTGTAAAAATCTAATTATTAGTAAACTAGAGAATTTGAGAAATAATAGCCATTTTTAAATCGTTTTTTGATTAATTTTCAAACGAAATATGAATCGCATAATAGAATTAAAATGAATGATGTGAGTGCAGTGCCTGCGCTAAGCAAAAATTTTGGGGGAGGGGGGGGGGCTTTATTGGGGCGCTAATTTTTGAACTATCAGAAAAAACTGATAGAAAAGCTGGGGGCTTGAGAAATAGTTGGGGGGGGGAGGGCTTGTGCCCCAAAATTTAATAGGTAGCGCGGGCTCTATGTGAGTGTGTGTGGTAATAAAATATATTGGCTTACGTGGAACACGGTATGTATTGTGAAACACAGAAATGAGAAAGTATGTGTGTAATTGTGGTTAGTCTATTGTGTGTTGGTAATGTCATGTGTTGTATTTTTTGTGGTTGAAATATTATGAAAATGCAATAACTGTGGATGGACACGGTTATTATTGTAAGGTTTAATTTGCTGGTGAGAAATGGTTGTTGTGTTTGTGATGGTTGATGGATGGAGAGAGTGTTTTGATGTAATATTCTTCTTGCACATGCGCTGAAGGTAATTGAGCCTTATCTGCGTATGTTGAATATAAGCATGTCAGTAGCGAATCCAGAAATTTCTTATAGGGTGGGCCGAAATCTGTTAAAATTTTTTGTAATTTTGCTAAAAGTCTTCAGAGACCTTTTATAAAAACTTCTTTTGCTAAAGGCTTCTAACGGATGGTTGCAAAGTTTTTTTAAAAGAAACAGTATTGTGCTTCATACAGTCAGTGGAGAGCAGAACCAAGTAGATTTAAGTGTTATTAAAAACTGGAGAGAAAGCTTACATGAAATTTGCAAAGATTATAAACCTGAGAATATATTTAATATGGACGAAACAGGGCTATTTTATCGAAGCAATACGTCAAGAAAAACATATCAAGTTAAAAATCAAGATTGCCATGGTATTAAGAGTTCAAAAGTACGAGTAACAGTTCTATTATGTTCTTCTATGACAGGAGAAAAACTAAAGCCTGTCGTGATTGGGATGAACAGAAAACCTCGTTGTTTCAAAGCTATAAAAGTTGAAAATTTGCCTGTCACCTACTTGAATAATTCGAAAGCTTGGATGACTGGTGATTTCTTTACGATTTGGTTAAAAAATTTAAACAAAAGCATGCAAGCCCAAAAACGAAAATTTTTGCTTTTTTTTTTAGGTAACGCGTCTTCTCATTTTCATCTTCACCTTGAAAACATAAAATTATTTTTTTTTAACTGCAAACACAACACATGTATGCCAACCAATGGATCAAGGGGTCATTCAGACTGTTAAATTGAAATACAGAAAAAAACAAATCACATATATTTTAAATCAATTACAAATTGATGAAACCATCACAGGACCTGAAGTTATTAATAAAATTACTCTTCATCAAGCAATATATTGCTTTAGTAACTCATGGGACGAAGTTGAACGTTTGACAATTCAGAAATGTTTTGCTCATTGTGGTTTTAACTCAGAAGAAAACAATCAGGTAATATGCGAAAGGGACGAAGAAAATGAAAATTTAAACGATGTATCAACTTCAATACTTCTACTTTCGAAAAACTTGTTTAGTCAAGAGTATGATAAACTTGATGAAATCGATAAAGAGCTGGCAACTAACAATGAGTTAGTACATTGGGATTTACCTGCTCAGGCTCAGCTTATATCTCGAACAACTAAAAAGATTCGCTTCTCACCATGGAAATGCCTCATATCTAAGCAAAGTTATTGATTTGGAAAATATAACAACTACGATGGGCATAAAAAGGCTAAAACAATCTTTTATTAGTGATTATTTCAATGTTAAATAAAATTTTTGTTTCCTGCTTAGGAGCCGCCTGCCTAAGTGAGCCAGTTTAATTTGGTCCCGAGACTGGCTCGCTTAAGCAGGTTTCACCTAAATCTTCACATATTTGCATCAATGACAGTTTTGATAACTCTAGCTCAGGGGAGCACATCTTCATTTCATAATTTTCAATTGTCTGAATTATATAGGTTTTTTATAGTATTTATTGGACTTGTTTGTCTTCTGAGTAGATTTTCGATATTGCTTTTCTTGTTTTAAGGTTAAGTCTTAGAATGAATATATTTAATATATTTTTTTCATTACTTTCCACTTCATTGATATAATAATGCAAATTTGAGTTATATTCTATCAGGGGCAGTAATGTAGCCAGGATTTTGGACAGGAGCCCATGAATTTTTCAGCGGGGTAAATATTTTTACAAAGTATATTCTATAATTTAAAGCTAAAAAGTTTATCTGTATTGATTACTGTAAATGAAATAGTTAAATTAATGTAATAGAATACACACGTTAGGAAAATGTTTTCACGCGTTAATTAAAATTTTTGTTAAAAAACTTTACAAATAATTTCACTTATGTAATTTTAGCGTATAACTTTTGAAATGGGATAGCCAATTTATATAAATTTAAAGTTTGTAGCAAATTTTCTTCCAAAAATTTTAAACCTTCAATTTCTTTTTAAAAGGACCAAATTTAAATACACGACTTTATACCTGTCAATTCACTGACCCAAGTCCTAAATAAATTTTGAAACAATTTACTTTACTAACTGAATATATTTGTAGGTAGAATATGAAGATTACGTAAGATAATTCTTTGTTTTTCTGTGTTGCTAATCTAGTTTGGTAACATTTCGTTGCTAAACATCTTAAAATTTAATTGTAAACAATGCATCTCAGTACAGAGCAAATCCACCCAACCAATTCATTTAATATGAACTACGCTTGTTGACAATTAGTGAGGGAAAGGAGAGGGGGGAAGCGTGTAGCCCCCCCCCCCCCTCCCCAGATGTGCGCCCCTGAGTCATTGTCCACTTTTGGTCATTGATATCAATAAGAGTTTTAAGAGTTTCTCCTTCAATGTTTGCTATCAATTTGTTTATTTGCAGTCGTCATTTCTTCATTTGTAAAGTCCAAAGAATTTTTTCCATGTTTTCTTGTCTTCTTTGAATATGACATACAGAGCGTGATTCCAACAATGATTGATTATTTCTGGTAGAAATAAAAAGCATCTTTAAGGCTAATATGTTTTAGAAACGGAAAGGTAGTGAAAGGTGAAAATATCTTTTCTTTAACTAGTTATATGTGCTAATTTATCTAAAACTAAAAAATGACCGTTGAGCAAGTGTCTGAATTTTACTAGAAGTATTAGGTGGCAAAAAAAGCTTTACTTTGTGAATCAGAAGTCACTGCTAAAATTGGATAAGATGGAGAAGTTGTAGCAGCTTTTTCTAGTAGAATCGCAAATAGAGTTGAACTTTGAGAACAAATGACTTTTCAAACTAATTTTCAAATACAGTTGACGCCATCCAAGCTTTTTTTGTTTTCAAGTGACATGCTATTCATATTAATATGCTTGAATCACCTGGGAACCTTGAATCACTTTCAACACGAAGAGTATGCAGATTTTGATTACCAATTAAGTTGCAACAAAAAGGAGAGTTATACGGTCTTTTATTTGTTTACTAGATCTTTTTTGATTAAGTATTGTTGTAAAATCTGAATAATTTTTTTGCATCAATTGTATAAGCAGATCGAACTTCACCAGAACTTATTCATGACGTTTTTGAAAACGATATAACCATCCACGGCTTCTAAGAAAGGAGTCCGTTTTACAGTGCATAGTTTACTATTTTTCTTGACCTGTGAAGGAATTACTGGTCCAGAGGAGTGCCTAATTCAAGTTTTGGACAAATCAATTAAACAGAGTTAAATCAAGTAGTAAATCTTTAGCCGAATTAACTTTTTTTCCTTCATTCCTTTACTTGTGTCAAAAAAACACTCGGTTTCTGCTCATCTTAAAGAAATTCGCGAAGAGTAGACTCGGCGATATCATTTTCTCGGACGATGCCACTGTGCTTCATCTTCACTTCTGATGAATGAACAAAGCGTTATGCTTTGGCGTTGTGTTTTTTAATTTAAATAAATAATTTGGGAATGAAGTGAATAATACTGATTTTGATGAAAAGTTCAAAAGATTTTTTTGCTGTTTTTTGACCTATCAATTTGAAGGACACGTGGATACCGCATTATATTCGATCAGCCATATGATCAGAAGAAGGACTTCTTCATATCTATCATGAAAAGTAGTTGTTACTTATTATGTTATTACTAGGGTTCAACTATTACTAAGTCAACTTTTGATTTCTAATAGCACTTATTCTAAAACACGTTAATTATCTTATTTTGTAACGTTTGTGTAAAAGAAGTGCAAGTTATTGGGTCAACAAAAGTAAACTTTTTTAATAGTCCATTTTTTGTAAGTAATCTAGATTTTGTAAAAATTCAACAAGTTAACAAACAAAGAGCAAGTATTTAACAAATGATGGAATTGCTTTTATATCCTGAAGAGTTCACAAACCAACTAAAAAATATATTATTCATTTTTAAAATTATTTCAGAGTTGAGATTTGATTTATATAAAAATACCTTACCTGAAGATGGTGATGTATGTGATATAAGAAGCTATAATGGAAAAATTATAAACATATGAAAAAAGAAGTGTATCTACGCATATGTATGCTCTTTTCTAAAGACAGGCCTGACAAGGGAAAGATAACATCTAGTGATTAAAAAGATTTTGTCTAAAGATCGCACATGAGAACACTCTAAAATATTTCATGTTATGTTACAAATTACAATAATATTAATGATAATTGCGAAAAGTGATTATAGAATAATCTTTTAGGTCAATTTTTTTACCAATAAATTCAACTTTTTGAAGCTGTTAGCTCAATTTTTGAAGGATTTATAGGTGAACTAGTTATTAGTGTAGGATCGACATAAATCATCAGTTCAGTATAGTACGATTCTGACCAAACTTGTATGTCCCTTGAGCCAGACTAAAAATTCTTGAGAAGACAAAAAATTTATATTCACCCATCTCTGATCTGATCCTTCGAACATATTTCTCTTCTAGGCAAAACTCAAGAAATTAAAAATGGAGGATAAAATATATGTTTAAACTTCTAAAAATTTATATACTAAAGAAATTGAAAAAGGTAGCTAGCAAAAAACGATTTTGACAAATTTAGGATTCCCTCTATCAAAAACACTAGATCTAGGGTTCTCAACGGCGCCTCTCAAACTTTTGTTTTGTGGAGAGCATGGCAAAGTTGAAGAAAAAAAACCTAGTAATATCACAAGGATTACATAAAATTATTGATCTATTAATTGCAGTGTATATAGCTTGTAGAGTAATTTAATATCTATGATCTGATCTTAAATTTTGTCTACACACAATGTGGGCAGTGGTAGATTTAAAAAGGCTGCAATCGCATATCCCCTATTTTTTTAGTATAACAATGCATACCATTTTTTGTTTGGTTGTGGTTCAATTTTGGTTCTTAATCGGTATGAACCCAATTTTTTTGAGAAGGGTAATTATTCCGAATTTTTGTTATAACAACTTTAAAATGTTAGAAAATAACATAAAATCCCAAATGGAATAAAAAAAATTGATTTGGATCCAAAAAGGAAGTGTCACCTATAGATGACACTGGGAATGAAAAAAGAAAAAAATTTATTTAAAAAAAAATGCAATTTTATCAATTGTGAAAAGCAGTAAATATTTAAAATGCAAGGCAAAATGTTACATTTAACATATTCATGCCTTTACGCATTGAACATGGCAGCAGTAAGCACATATCTTGTTTTTTCTTTACTGACAACAAAATGACGTGTCTGATGATTTTTGATTTCTTTTACAATTTTTTTGTTGAAAGATAATAACCGTTCTTTCTTTTGAATCTTGAAGCTTTTTGAAGGTATGTTTGAACTACTGTTCTAGTAAAACAAATAAGACTTTTTTAATCATCTTTGCTTCTAACTTTTTGTAGAATATAAGAGTTAAACATAGAAGATTAGACCAAAAAGTCTTATTTAGAAGGAAACCACCATTTTTAGATCTAATGCTGGCACGATACAGGATAATGCATGATTTTGCAAATCTGTTCCAGCCATGCCTCTGTTATAGTTGATGATAGCAGCTGAACGTTAATATCTATCATTTTTCTATCTTTTCGGCTCCAACGTATTTTTTTCTTTAAAGGATTAACGCCAACGCAGTTTGACCCAATTGTTACTTGACCATTATCCTTGCATCTCACAATCACTATTTCGTTTTTTCCTAATGTGCACCATGATTGGTCATTAAATATATTAGCTTTTTAAATATTTGGAATCTAGGTCGCGAGTACAAGGATTCAGGGTTGGATATTATCCCTCCGACAGGCAACTCTAGTATTCTGAAAGAATAGTATATATATATAGTATGCTGTGATTTCATGGAGCACCTCGCGTGTTATTGTTATACTGATTCTTATTCCGTGTAACTTCCCAGCATTTTTCCTTTCCTAATGTAAGATTACTGAATTTTAACTTGTCAAATAATACTTCAAATTGTAAGTCACAAATTGCACTGATAAACATAAGTGCATAGCAAATTATTGAAAGACAGGACGTCGAAAAGAGATAAGATCCAAAATTTTACTCATCCAGCAGATAGTACCAATTAGTTAGTTTGCTTATCTAATTAAGTGTTTTATAGATAAATAGTTAGTTATTTAATAAAATGGTCGAAATAATGAGTCAGACACAACATTGGACATTATGTCAATTAGATTTTTTGGGTGGAAAATATTTACAATTTGTCTTGACTTCGATATTTTATCGTTGACCCGACAAACGTATATCCAGAAAAAAATTTAGGAGGGTCTAAAACCAAAAACATATTAGCAACTGGGTTCCGAAATCTCTATATCCCATTATATCTCTATTGGTATTTATTTCATCCGTCATCTGTAGAAAAGACTGTGGAGTGTGGTAAGATTAGTGTTATTTTATGTAAAAGTTTTCTAATTCTTTAAAAAATATTATTAATTTGAAAATTTTAGGAGGGGGGGGGGGCTAGAGCCCGCTCTTGCTCTCCCTGTCTACGGCTCTGCATATATTTATTTGTAGATCACAAAAGCAAAATTGATTGGGTCAAAATTAATAATATATTGAGTACTTGTGTAAACTTATTTTCACCAAGGTGTACAAAATAACTAACCCAATGGATATAACTTGTAAGATCTTAATAACGAAAAAGAACTTATCAATGGCTTTCACTCGTGTTTCAATAGTATATATTTTATTCTCAATTATAGCACCACGAATTTAATTATTAAAAAAAATACTACGTCCATAAAAATTTGGGATGAATTAAAAGATATAACATAAAATGTTTTTATGAACTCGCACCATCAGAAATTTCTTTATAAAACTTTCACCACTTTATTATGATCGAAATAAAACATTATGTTGGTGGAAGATATTTTACATAAGTTGTCTATCTGGAGGAATAAGAGAAATCGAAAACAAAAGCTGAATATGGCAGATGGCTTAGTGGTGGAAACGTAGGGTCTTGATCCAGATGGTTTGGGTTCGAAACCCGATCGTGACTATCCCTAACATCTGTCCAGTTATGGAAGATTATTCTTCCCTTGGATGCGATACCGACAACTAAAAATAAATAAATATTGAGAAAAGTGTAAGAAATTTATAAAATGTAGAAAAGATATGAAAAAAGGAAATCATAGTTTTGCAGCAGAAAGAGTGATTTTACAAAATTTAGCAAGAAGGGCTGACAGTTGTATAGGAGAGTTGAGGTCAATAAGACGCATCTGGGTACATCCTATAGCTTTCAAAAACTCCAATTTCAAGTACTCAGGCAGAGGCAACGTCTTGCAGACTTTGAATATTGTTCCAATTATATCTTCACAGGAGTAGCCGGAGTGGAGGAGCGAAGCTAGGATAGGAATCGCTTCGCAAACACTCCCTTCACTGCACTTTTCTAGCATCCTTTGAACTAGGATGGGATGGGGTTGGTCGCACACTTTGAAGACATTTTCTGAATCTACATGTCCAAAGCCGAAGTAGGTGGATTGCAGATTATTTATGGCTTGTCGCAAATCCCCCTGCGAAGTGAATATAATGGCTTCCAAGCCATCGCTAGTGTAACTGAGGGATTCAAAAGAGCAGATTTCCAACAGTCTCTTTAAAATTTCAGCGTCAGACAACGGCGAATAACGAACTAAGGCACATCTTGATTGTATCGGCTCAATCACTTTTTCCGAGGTGTTACAGGCCAGGGCGAAGCGAGTCGTTTCCGAATAAATCTCCATGATTCTCCTCAGCGCTTGCTGGGCAGAAGCAGTCATGCTGTCTGCCTCATCCAAAATGATTATCTTATGCTTATTCTTGGGCAAGGAAGTCTTTTTTTGGGCGAATGACTTAACTTTTTCACGCACTACATCGATTCCGCGCTGGTTCGAAGCGTTCAACTCAAGTACATTTTCTTTTATCAGGCTTGGATCGAGCATTTCATTAGCAAGGCATTGGATACTCGTCGTTTTGCCGATTCCAGGAGAGCCGCAAAGAAGTAAGTTAGGCACGTTACCGTCTTTGGCAAAGACTTTCAATCGCTCAATCGTATTCTCATTTCCAACAATGTCACATAGCTTTCTTGGTCTATATTTTTCGACCCATGGAATAGCATTACATAAAGTCATTTAAAAAGAAATACGCTTAAATTTTGAACTAAAATTAATAAACGAAGCAAAAACACTTTTATACTCGTATAATCATTTTACCGTAAAAGGGAGCAAGGCCCCCTCATATACGGGGGACAAAAGGGCCATATGTCAAGGGTGACACTTCTTTGGGGCAGGAAATATTAAAAAAATATATACATAGAATACACCTAAATTGTTACAAATGAGAAAAAAAACTTTTACGGTGTCATTAATACCTTTTGTCATAGTACAGGACAAGAGCGAAACTTGGGAAATAGGCATCGCTAAAACTTTTGCTCATGGGCGCCATTGTAAAGTTTGCCCTGGGCGCCGCTTGGAAATATAAGGGCGCTGCCCTGAACATAATATTCTTTGTCAGTTTGAAAATTAGAAGAAAAGAAATAAAAAAGTATTACATTACATCTACTTTTTATAAAAATGAAAAAATCATGTTGTAATACATACACTAAATTGAATTTTCTAATAATATTTAAATTATTTTAAGAGTTGCGCAGTCGGAAGGAAAATATGCAACTAGGACTCCTGGTACTTATAAAAATTAGACTCTGACATCAGGAACTTAAAAAAATCCGACTCCAAATACTTAAAAACTTGATAAATTTAACGCCAACACTTCTCTCCTGACTTCGAATAAAGAATGACCACTTCATATTCTTACATTTTTTTTTAAAAATCGCGACTCTGATTCCTAAATTGTATTAGAAACCCACTTTAAATCGGACTCCTATCCTTTTAAAATCTCCTATTCCATCGACTCTGACTTCGCAACCCTTCTTTTCTTCTGAAAAATATTCATCATTGAAGTGTAAAATTTTCTGAAATTTTGTACTGGAAAGGTTCTTTCTGATCAGAGAGGTGAAAATAAATTAGAAAAATTTATTGAAATTCAACCACCTGTAATGGAAAATATCATTTTATACACATGCCACAATTGCATCATATAGAAATATTTTATATAAAATTTTTCTCTCTCAAAAAACTTGATAATTTTCATGTCTAAAATCCTCATTATGTGATCTCAAAATAAAAGATAAAATTTTACGGTTCTTAATCTTTTTATCGTATTAACCTTCAAAACTTTCAAATAAATAATCATGACCGCTATAGTTATTTTTATATTGTTTCATTTGGCATAAAAATAAAATAAAATGGTTTTCATTTATTGAAAATAATACAAACAAATAAAATTTATAACTACTGAAAAAGTCTAAATTCATAAAACTATTAAAAATCATACAAAATTTACTTTGCCTCAATGGAAAGGTTGGTACTGTTTTTGCAACTAAAAGTTTATCAAAGCGAGGAGCAATGGTTGAGAGATAACACCTCATGTCTGCATCAAATACAAGTTTATTAGAAGCAGTTGTTTTTAAAGCCATTATTGCAGAGAATCCAGATTCGCAACGATAGGTTGAAGGAGACTCAATTAAAGAGAGTGCACGCATGGAAAGAATATGATATTCACTATTTAATTTTGCCCAAAATGTTTATCACGCGAAAGCCATCGTACCTCCGTGTGAAAAAGAATAATGAAAAAATTTGCACCCATTTCTTCACAAAGCATTTTAAAAACTCTTGTAGTAGAGATCTTTCGGATATGGTTTCCAATCTTAACAACGACCGTGAGTACTTGTTGAAGTTCAAATGGAAGAGTTGTCATTGCCAAAAGCATAACGATGAATCATGCAATGGGTCCATGAAACATGCGGAGCAACATTCTTTACAAAGGCTCTAAATCCGGTTTTGCAATCAATCATAGAAGGTTTTGATCAATGATCCCCATCTCTACACAAGGGAAGAAGTTCTTCCCAACTCAAGTCATGCTTGAAAAAAAAAGCTTTCTATAAACACGCCGATTTAGCAAAAGAAGGATTGGAAAAGATTAAGTGATTTCACTACACAGACATAATATGCTTATAAAGACTATCATGCTTTTCAAAGGCATTCAAATTCTATTTCACACTTGATTTGTTGAAGATATTTCTATTAACCCGATATGAGGAGGATAAAAAAGTAAGCTTAAATAGCAGGAGCGGATTCTGCACGCGATAGAAAAATTAAGAATTGAGAGAAAAGTGAGTGATTATATAAAATGAATGTAAGTGTTTATATAATTTCAAATGTTCTGAATTTAATGGTGGTGTTAATATTTCAAAAATTTTTGGCTTAATATAAGTATTCATCAATCAAATTTGATAGTAGCTGTCAATAAGATATTTTTATATTAGAATCTTTTATGAATTAATTTTGCATATAAACAAGCATTTTCAGATAGGCTGATTTCATTGGTATTACTTATTTTTACAAAATACATCGTAGATATGCCAGAACATCAATTAAAGTGGACCAAAACTGTCAAAAAATCGTAAACGTAAAGTAAACTATTTTATACTAAAATACAGTAAATTAACATTAAAAAATGAAAATGAATAATAAGCATGGATAGATGTGATAGACAGCTTCCTTTTTCAAAAATGACAATAACACTTTTTACTAGTTCTTGTTGTTAGCCCATTGAGTACACTAGCTCATTATCAGTATAATCAATCAGTCCCATTACAGATGGAAAAAAAATTAAATTTCGTATAATGAGCTGAGGGAGTATTACTATTACGTGTATCTCAGGGAAGGTATAGAATTTTGTTACACATTCGTAGCAGAAACGATGAGTAAGTGTATTTTCAGCCAACCTACATAAAAGTCACCGTTAGGTGCCGCTGACTTTGTATGTAGGCTTCTACTTATAACTTCCTTTTTTACTGGTACATTTTAAGTTCAACATTTCATGAAAAATATGGTTTATAGGCAAAGAGTGAAATGATCAGATTCTATATACGCACACCATTAACCTTAGCAGGAAGAGGTGGGCTTTTTACTCCAGTTGATTTATTCAACTTAATTTTTCTTCATTATGACCTAATTTGAAACTCAAATGTAAATTACCTAAATTTCAATAGTTATCTATTGGTGTTATTTTTTCACATATATAAAACTTAATTTTTTTTTAGATATTTTTAAGGGTTTACGTTACTAGAACCATGGGCATTAAAAAGTTGTTTTTACATTTTTCTTTACAATAAAATTAATTCAAAATATTCTTTTCTCTATAAAGCTAAGAAAAAAATGAGATTATGAAATGTATAAAATCACATAAAGTTACATATAAGAATAATTATTTAGAAAAATTTAACGCCACTGATGAAAGATAAAAATTCAAATGATCAATTTGGAAAAAATATATTCATGTAAATCTTCTGTATATCAATTTTATGCATTTTGCTATAAAACATTACAACTTTAAAGCAATATTCTAAATGTAAATATTATGTATTATTTCATTTTAAAAAATGTTCATGATGCAAGTAAATCTAAAGATTTATAAGTAAAAAAATATATTATTTTGTATAGTGAAAAATAACATAATTTAATTTTATGGATAATTTTAAGTATTTATGGAAGTAAAAAAATAGAAAGCTTATTTTATTATAATTTTGTGCCTCCTTCTCCGGTGGATATGGCTTCTTCAGGAGAATTATGTTTATAATCCAGTTGTTCAAGGCTGATGTCTATGTAAATTAGAAAAAATTGACAGTCCAAGCACTAATAGGTTTATAAGAAGTATACTCTCTTGCCCTAAAAACAATATTACGATGCAAAGAAGTCATGAAACAGATTTCAAAAGAAAAAATATTTTCATATTAATATCACTTATGCACAGCAAATGTCATAGCCGCTCAATTTATCATAAAAATGATTTTATATGATAGTAATGTACAATAATAAAAGGATAAGTATATGTAGAGCAGTGGTTCCCATTTTTATCCCGTTGCCCCTTTTTCAATCACTTTTTTACCTGTGGACCCCTACAACTGAATAGTTTGAGCCAACAAAATTAATCAAAGATTTTTATGCAAAAAATGATTGTAGTCATCTGATTAAATCGTATGCTTATTCATATGAAATCAGAGAAATCGTAAAGCATGACATAAAATGTGAATAAAAAATTTTCAAAAATATTCTAACTAATAAAAAGGATATATAAACATTCAAAATATGAAACTTTAAAAAAAAGGAAGAAAATATATATTTAAAAAAGCTCTAAATATATATATTTATATTGATTTGGAAAATAGAAGTATATTAAAGGAGATTCAGCACAAGTAGTTTGAAGTAGAATTTCCATGGACCCCTTCAAATTCTTCCATGGAGCCCTAGGGGTCCATGGACCCGCGGTTGGGAACCACTGATGTAAGGTAAGGGTAAGGAACCTCGGGTGTTTTCATCGAGAAGGCACAATTGCGCCGCTTGTATCGAACTATGAGGAAAGCAGGCTTGATGCGGGATCGAACCCAAGACCTTGAGTTATCGAATCCAGCATCTAACCAACCCTACTCACGCCCCTTAGATGTAGGTATAGATATAATATATTATTATATTACAAAGCTTAAAATAAAACAAAGTAAATGATTTTAGTTTTATATTATATAAGATATCTAATTTTGATAAGAAAATTTCATATTATTAGTATAATTTTATTTTAATTTGCTTGTTTAAACTTTTTAAGTAAAAAATTACTTAGGCCAAAAATTGAAACGGAATAAAGATAAAATTCAAAGTAAAAAAAATATTATTGGCATCTTTTTTACCTATTATACCTACCCATAATTCACACTTTAACATTATATCAAGTTTTTTATAATTTTTTTTAAATTATTATGCATTTCCAAATAACTTACGAGGTAGCTTAATTATGTCTAAATTAGTGGCATGTTTAGAAGCTATTAATTATCATAAATACTGAATATAATTTCTCATTTGCATAGATAATTATAAATATACTAGCCGGTCCCGTGGTCGTTTCTCGCTTCGCTCGAAACATAGGATTCTGGGTAGTGTGTATTTTGAGTTGCTAATTAAAATTCGCTTCGCTCGAAATGACCACGGGACCGGCTAGTTTTTTTTTGTTTAGGCTGCTCTCGAAACATAGGATTGTGAGTAGTGTGTATTTTGAGTTGCTAATAGTGTTATATGGTATGGTGATCAGTTTTTAGAATATTTGTACCTTTTCTGTGTATATGATCTATATTATAATAAGCTAGCGTCTGTGTGTGTGTCTGTCGCTGGAAGCATTTTGATTGGTTGAAATTATTTATATATGTGTTTTGTGTGTATTTTTATATGGTGTGATGAGTTTGTATGTGTGTTTGTCGCTTGAAGCATTTTGATTGGTTGAAATTATTATATGTTTTGTGTGTATTTTTATATGTGTGATGAGTTCAATACACATCATATATAAAGATATCATATACACAGAAAAGGTACAAATATTCTAAAAACTGATCACCATACCATATAACACTATTAGCAACTCAAAATACACACTACTCACAATCCTATGTTTCGAGAGCAGCCTAAACAAAAAAAAACTAGCCGGTCCCGTGGTCTTTCGAGCGAAGCGAATTTGAATTAGCAACTCAATATACACACTACCCAGAATCCTATGTTTCGAGCGCAGCGAGAAACACTGTTTCGAGCGAAGCGAGAAACGACCACGGGACCGGCTAGTATCTTTATATATGATGTGTATTGAACTCATCACACATATAAAAATACACACAAAACATATAATAATTTCAACCAATCAAAATGCTTCAAGCGACAAACACACATACAAACTCATCACACCATATAAAAATACACACAAAACACATATATAAATAATTTCAACCAATCAAAATGCTTCCAGCGACAGACACACACACACACAGACGCTAGCTTATTATAATATAGACTAGCCGGTCCCGTGGTCGTTTCTCGCTTCGCTCGAAACAGTGTTTCTCGCTGCGCTCGAAACATAGGATTCTGGGTAGTGTGTATTTTGAGTTGCTAATTAAAATTCGCTTCGCTCGAAATGACCACGGGACCGGCTAGTTTTTTTTGTTTAGGCTGCGCTCGAAACATAGGATTCTGGGTAGTGTGTATTTTGAGTTGCTAATAGTGTTATATGATATGGTGATCAGTTTTTAGAATATTTGTATCTTTTCTGTGTATTTTTCTATTACACCATATAAAAAAAAGATATTTCAACCAATCAGAATGCTTCAAGCAACCCTCACACTACAGATATATGAACTCATCACATATATAAAAATACACATAAAACATATAATAATTTCAACCAATCAGAATGCTTCAAACACATACACACATATAAACTCATCACACCATATAAAAATACACACAAAACATATATAAATAATTTCAACCAATCAGAATGCTTCCAGCGACACACAGACAGACACACACACGCTAGCTTATTATAATATAGATAGACTAGCCGGTCCCGTGGTCGTTTCTCGCTTCGCTCGAAACAGTGTTTCTCGCTACGCTCGAAACATAGGATTCTGGGTAGTGTGTATATTGAGTTGCTAATTCAAATTCGCTTCGCTCGAAACGACCACGGGACCGGCTAGTTTTTTTTTCAGAATCCTACGCTCGAAACATAGGATTCTGGGTAATGTGTATTTTGAGTTGCTAATAGTGTTATATGGTATGGTGATGAGTTTTTAGAATATTTGTATCTTTTCTGTGTATTTTTCTATTACACCATATAAAATACATACAAAAGGTATTTCAACCAATCAGAATGCTTCAAGCGATACTCACACTACAGATATATGAACTCATCACACATATAAAAACACAAACACAAAACATATATAAATAATTTCAACCAATCAGAATGCTTCAAACACATACACACATATAAACTCATCACACCATATAAAAATACACACAAAACATATATAAATAATTTCAACCAATCAAAATGCTTCCAGCGACAGACACACACACACACAGACGCTAGCTTATTATAATATAGATATCTATATTTATATTAGTTTTATTCTGTTTAAAAAAAGATCATCACAATTTAAATAGCATAAATTGTGTCTTGGACAGAAAGCTTAGAGGAGGAGATAAGGGCTGAGCTCAAATATGTAACTTAAAATTTATTAGATAAGATAATTACTATAACCTGTTTAGATAGGTAGGAAGTAACTATCTAAGCACTTTCCAATGTAGGTTGATATGCTTGCGTCTTTTCCTAACTGGATTTGTAATATGTTAATGATCTAAAATGGAAGTAAGAAAGCTTTCGTGAGGAGGTGAAAGTATGAGCTAGGTTGCTTGTGTATGGTTGTGCATTTGTTTATGTTGCTTGATAAGGGTGGAGTTAAGTGTTGGTATGGTTCTATTATATTAAGGAAGAGAGAGATGTGTTGAATAAATGTGCTTTTATTCATGTAAATGATGTTTAAATGTGATTTTTAAATGAGTTTGGTTCGTTCTGATGAAAATATTGGATAATAGAGAATAATGTGAATTGGTGTTTCAATATAAGGGCAGCCAAATCTACGAAAAGAGTAAGAGTGGATATTAAAAGTATACAAGTTGGCATAACACGGGCAATGTGAGGTGAACCAACTTATTATGTTGCGATGAAGAGTAATGTTTTATTTAGTGCAAATTAAGATAAGAGGGTAGGTATGTTGTTTGAGTAAAGCCATTCGTTTGTAATTCAGTTATTTATGGATGTTTCAAAAGTGAATAAAGGAAGGGCGGGGGTTAAGAAATGTTGCGATGTTAGGGATGTGGATTTGGATAAGAGGTCTAACAAAAATTCTAAAAGGAGGAGGAATGGGCGGGGCACCAGATTAGTTTAATGAAGAAATAATTGCTAAGGTTAATTAATTTTTTTCTCTAGGCTTAGTGTTAAAATGAGGATTTTTATGTCAAGTTGTAGGTCCTTGATTATGTTTTGTGAGTCTGTGAAAAAGATTATGTGCTTAAATTTGGATATAAAGATGATTAAGTTATCAATAATGTGGTTGCATTATGTTAGGAGTGCTAGGGCTTCAGTTTCATATGGGGAGGTGTTATTGTCTATATGTATTTTTTGTATGAAGAAGAGAATACTTGTATTATGATTAAAAATGCCGCAAGCAGCAGTTGCTTTCTTATGTGGTTTTGAGCCGTCGATAAAAACAGAGAGTTGGTAAAACGGATTTGAATTGCTTTCGTGTTTGATAGAGTTGAGGGCTAAGAATTTGTGGTGACACATATGAGTTGTGTATGTGGTGACTTTGGATAGGTGGACTTGGAAGTATGGGTGTAGTTGTGTAAGAACTTGGTAGTGAGTAAGTTGGGCCATATATTGTTCAAGAAGAGAATTGAAAAAGGTGAGTGAAGGGTAGGTGTAAGTTGAGTAAAGATTCCTATATATTGTTCAAAAAAGGAATTGAAAAAGGTGAGTGAAGGGGAAGTGTAAGTTCAGTAAAGATTCCTGAAGTTATATGGTGCTGTGAAGAGTGAAAGGTAGTTAGATATTTTTTAATTAATGTTTTTCTTAAGGTTTAGTTGTAAGGGTAAAGTATGTGTGAGAAGTTCAGATTTTGACCTAGAAGTAATGTGAAAAGCGTTTGTAATTTTGAGTAAACATAGATGATGTATTTTGTTGAGATGGGTTAGTGAGTTCTGAAATTTAAGTGAACTTCCCAGGTGAGTGAGCTATATTGTATGACTGGAAGTATGATAGATGTCTAGATGTACTTTGAGATATTTGAATGGAGACCCCACTTATATGAGATGGCTTTTCTGAAAAATATATAACACATGCAAGAACTCATTCATCATGTGTGCATATTGTGCTTATAAAGGTCGTGTAATTAATGACTATCCATCTAAAACTAATAATCCAACGGCTCAAGGATAGAATTGAAGAGCATGTTCCATTAATAGTGAGAGATAAAAATAGGGCTAGTATTAAGGACATTACAAAAATAAACAGCAACTCCTCTATAGGCAAACATTTGCTCTCTAATGAAGTATGTAGAAATTTTAAAAAATTTCACCATTATAAAAAGATGTGTTAATATGAGGCAATTACATAAATTAGAATCACTTTTTATTAAAGAACACAATCCAAATTTATGTAAACATAAAGAATATTTACACCACATAAAATTATTTATATATAATTTTATATTGTATATATTTTTTATATTATATACTAATATAATTACTTTTCTGTTTTATTTTATTTTGTATAATTAATTAAAGATAATTTAATTGTTATTTTTAACATTCTTTGTATTTAGTTGATGAGAAAAGATGAAAAACCTGTTTTCTAAATCTTCCTAATAAAGTGTATTATAAATGTTAAAACATATTCCAATGATATGAATAACCCCCCTCATATACGACCCCTCTCTATAACGACTTCCACGCTAATACGACTTTATTTTCTCTGCAGACATGAATTTACATTATTACCCCTCTTAGACGACTTAATTATCCCCTCAGATGCGACCATAAGTTTATGCCCATTGTAAGGGAAAATAACTGCCCTTGTAAGGAAAATTATTATTTTCAATTGTAAGGAAAATAATATGCCCATTGTAAGGGAAATGTAAGTTTAATGAATATTCTCTAACATGACAACCTTATATTGAAAGAAAACGATGTTATCGCACGTAAGTATGTAAAAAGGTGCTTTATATGTAATCATTGAAACTAGCACACGAATTTATGTGAACTTGATGTGCATGAATTGTTTCTCATTGTGCCTGATGTATGAATGTGTATGATATTAGAAATTTTTTATTTAGTTTTATTAGAATTGACAATGTTTATTATGCAATACGACCTGTGGTTTGTAACTCACCTGTTTCTAATGAAAATTTAATTGTATATTTTATTTTTTTTTACCCCATTCCGTACCTAATTTTACCCTAACCCACTCCAATACCCAAATTTATTCTAAGAGGTATACCTAAAGAAATTAATATTAATAATCTGACAGACACATTAGAAGAACAAAACGAAAACTTCAAAAGTATAGGAAAATTAGTGAATCCTACCCAACTAGGCAAGGAAGGAACCTTCTCCTACACGGTACTAATTGAGCCAAGCAATCCTGAATTATTTAAATATCTCCGCAATCAACCAAAAATTTTTCTAGGATATAATCTGTTAACCCTAAATCTTTTTAAACCCAGAACTAAACAATGCGAAAATTGCCTTAAATACGGCCACTTGAAACAAAAATGTAATGCTTCATCCCCAAACTGCGCACACTGCGGCAACCGAGGACATTCACTAACATCTTGCACACACTCAAACGACTCAACCAAGATCACCTGCATCAATTGTAAATTACCACATATTGCAACATCCAAAACATGCAGTTTTTATATCAATCACAGTAACTCAATTCTAGCGCAACACATTAAAACTATAGATAATTACACATGTTAAATTTTCTGCACATCAACTTAAATCATTCTAAAACGGCATGGGATAACCTTATTAATATAATTCTCTCCCAACAATACGATGTAATATCCATCAATGAACCCTACACACGCATACCTCACCTACTTGACCAATACAAACTCATACACCTACCCCCTTTAAACGATTACTCCGCTTGCATCATAATAAAAACTTCCATTCTCAATACACCATTATACCAATTCTCCAACTCTAACTACATCTTCACTCTTATCCACTCAACTACTACGCCACTAATCTTCTGTTCTCTTTACTCACAACCCTCTTCTTTACATCCTATTCCTTATCGTTTTGATAATACACTAACCCAAATAAAAAACTACATCAACAAAAGTTTTTACCTCATTATTTCTACAGACCTAAATGCACGTTCATACTTATGGGATATAAAACAAAATTTTCGTGGTTTGCAAACCCTCAATTTCCTTTCTGCCCATAACCTCACTATAGCTGATTCTAGCACATCACCAACTTTTCAAAGAAAACACCTAGACAAAATATATCAATCCCACATCGACATCACCATTATCTCAAATGAATCACTTAAAATTATAAAAAATTGGAAGATTTGTGATACACCCTCAGCTTCAGACCACTCTTTTATATCTTTCCAAGCCAATCTTAATGCACTTAAAAAGATCAAACACAAACACCCCATTGGCAAACACATTTTCTGGTCAGCCTTCCTAAAATCCCTACAATCAAAACTTTACAATACGGAAATGGAAACCAATACAACATCAGAACTAGAAAAATCAGCATTATTCCTTAACGAAACAATTTCAACTTCTATTATCTCTTCCACTCCTAACAACCCATTTCCGAAACGCAAAAACGCCTATTTCTGGAACCCCTACTTGAACAACCTAAAACACCAAATCAAACGCTCATCAAAACTTATAAGAAGAATAAACACCCAGGATAACATTCAACATTACTTCCTACTAAAAAACCTGTACAAAAAAGAAATCAATAAAGCTAAAAAACAAGCCTGGAAAAAATTCACCACTCAAACTCCCTCCAACCCCTGGAGCACTATTCATAAAATCACTAATAAAAAATCCTCATCTCCATTGCCTCCCCATATACTCCCAGCAAACAACAATGAAGCATCACACTTGAACCCCTCCTTTCTCACCTCACTTTTTCCATCTGATTCACTAATAACCGACAACATTCACAATTCCATCATAAGACTTAAAACTCAAGCATACTTACGCAACACCAACACCTTTGATTTTCCACGAATCACTATCACAGAACTCAACAATGCCGTAAACTCCTTCAAACCCAAACTAGCTTGCAGTTACGACCACATATCCATGAAACACGTTCGCAAAGCATACCATATTATTTATCCCCACATACTTCAATTATTCAACAGTTGCTTAAGACTAAGCTATTTTCCAAATATCTGGAAAATTAGCAAATTAATCTTAATTCCCAAACCAAATCGAGATCTCAATAACATAAAAAACTGGCGCCCCATATCTCTTTTACCGACAATAGGCAAAATCTTAGAGAAAATTCTGAGGAAGAGACTGTTACATTATAGCTTAAAAAATGGTCTCATTCACGCTAATCAATTTGCTTATCTTCCCAACAAAAGCTCAGAACTAGCACTTTCTCGCCTCACGCTCTTCCTCGAGTCCGCACTAAAGAATCATAAAATAGCCTCAACTTTATTCCTAGATATTGAAAATGCTTTTAACACTGCCTGGAACCCAGCTATTATTAATAATCTCATAGATAACACCTACCCCACATACATGATAAAATTCATACACAATTACCTCAACCATCGCATTCTAATTCTAACTGAAAACAACAACTCATATTTTTTTTTTCTCTCTCCATGAAAAAAAAGTCAAAGACTCCTTGGTCGTGCTTCTTCTGTAAAGATTCTTCATGTAAGGATATGGCTCACTGTCATTCATGTGGAGAATGGTTTTGTTATGATTGTCAAAATCTTGATAAAGAATTTAGTGAAGTCATCGATAAATTTTTTCATTTAGGAATAAGATGGTTATGTAAGTCATGTATCTCTTCTCCTTCTTCACAAACAGAATCCAAGAAAGACAAAACAAACAATTCCCAAATTCTTAAAACACTCAACAAAATAGAACATAAATTAGACTCCTTTCCTATGTTTACCCAACAAAAGAAAAATAAATCCAATGAATATGCTGTTGAAAGGCCTTTATATTCAGATGTGGTAAAAAGCCCAATAAATCAATTAATCGTATCTACTGAAAATAATGATCGAGAGAAACTCTTGTCAAGCTTTGATGAAAAATTGAAATTTGTCCCAATTAAAAAAGCCATCAATCTTAAAAACTCAATTGCTTTAAATTTTCCAAACAAAGTATCATCTGATAAGGCAAAAGAAATTATAGAGAGTTGCAAATTAAAAATCATCAAAGAAGTGAAATTTTATCCTAAAGTTTCTTTGTTAGTTCCTACATCATTCGACAATGAATCCATAGTTTCTTCTATTTTGTCAAAAAATGATGGTCTTCAAACTATTTTGGACAGTGGTGGTATGATGCAATTTTTATTCTCTAAACCGTTCAAGGATCAAAATTTAAAGATTGCGGTACTAAAAGTATCTTCTTCTGTTTTTAAATACATTAGTATGTGCAACTATAGACTGTTTTTTGGTTTGTTTCATTCTAGGGTCTTACCTTTTTATTCATATAAACAGTGCTCTAACTGTTGTTTAATGGGTCATACAGCATCTGAGTGTAAGAATACGAGTGTTTGTAAGTTTTGTAGTGAAAGTCATAACGGTAGTTCATGTACAGTCACTGAATCTGAATACAAATGTGCTAACTGTAATAAAAGTAAATGCCCAGACATTAATCATTCAGCATTTAACAAAACTTGTAAATTTGTCCAGAAAGAAATCAACTTTGTTAAAAAACATACTGTCTATGACTACGAATAATTTTTTAGGTATATCTAATTTTAATGATATATTTTCTTTAAACATATTCGATGATAACATTAATATAAAATCTAGTTCCTTTCTAACCCCTGATTCGGTTATAGAAACTAATGAATTAAATATTATTAGTCTTAATATTCAATCATTAAGAGCAAAATTTTCAGAGCTAGAAGTACTTATAAGTACGTTAAACTGGCATTCCACCCACCCTATATCGGTTATATGTTTGCAAGAGTCTTGGCTCACAGATTCTGATTTTTCTAGTTTTACTCTTGCCTCTTATATATTTTTATCATCGCCGAGAGTTATCTCAAAGCATGGGGGTTTATGTTTTTTTATTCATGAAAATCTCTCATATAAAATCTTTAGTTCTGGTAGTTTTGAGTCTATTGCTGAGTATTTTTGCGTGGAACTAATAATTAATAGACGTTTTTTTATGCTGCATAATTTCTATAGACTACCAACAAATATATCCAGCGTTGAGGAGTCTTTTAATGACCAGTTTGAAATCTATCTGAATCAGCTTCCTCTCAATTTTACTAATATTTTAATTGGAGATTTTAATTTCAATCTTTTTAATATTGAAAGTCGAGCTATTAATAGGTTTTTCACTTTGTGTATCTCTCATTCGATGCTTCCTACAATTACTACTATGACCCGTCCGAATAGTGACACCTTACTGGACAATATCTTGATACCAAATCGTCAATTTGATTATTCAGCATTTGTACTTAATACAAACATATCAGACCACTACCCTATTTGGTTATCTTTAAAACATGCTTCTCTTTCAAAAACTAAAAATAATTCTTTCTTTGATGAAAAAGTTTTTTTAAAGCTAGTTTCTGAATATGATTGGATCTCTTTTGTTAATCAAGAAGAGAACGATCCCTCTTATTTGTTAAGCTCTCTTATTTCAAAAATCTCAGAATTAAAAAATTTATCAATGAAATGTTTTTTTTCTAACCCTCATACTAGGAAAATAAAAAATAGTTGGGTCAATGAAAACCTTATAGAATTAATTAATAAAAGAAATAAGGCCTACTCTAAATGGAAAAAATCAAAGACTTACGAATTAAGAGATATCTTTGTCTTTCTGAGAAATCAAGTTAAATATACAGCCAAAAATTTAAAAAGAAATTATTTTGAAAAAATACTAAGTAATAATAAGGATACAAAGTTTACCTGGAGAATTATTAATTCTTTTGTAAAGCCTAGAGCCAAGTCTAAAATCTCCCATATGGTTGTTAATGATGTCGAAGTATCAAGGGATGTTTCTATCTGTAAACTATTTAGTGATTACTTCGCTGAAAGCTTTAATAGTACTTACGTACACAAAGATAGTACACTTACCCTTGAATCTAAATCTTCAACATTTTTTCTCAAAGATATCTCTATGAATGATATTCTTTTGTCCTTCAATTCTTTAAAAAGTAGTCGCTCTGAAGATGTGTATGGCCTATCAGTTTATGATTTGAAAAAAGTTCAAAACTACATTGCACATCCCCTGATGAAATCATTCAACTTATGCATCCAGAATAACACCTTTCCTGAAATTTTGAAAAGTACCAAAATAATTCCTGTCCACAAAAAGGGTGACAAAAGTGATGTTGTAAACTACCGACCTATATCAATCGTAAGTTCTGTCTCAAAAGTATTTGAAAAAATTATTCACAAACAGCTCGATAACTACCTTACAACTCACAACCTCTTATCTCCATTTCAATTTGGATTTAGAAAGCACTATTCTACAGAAATTTTGCATACTTACTTCTTGAACTGCGTAATCTCTTCCCTTGACAGAAGAAACCAAGTTTGTTCTCTGTTTCTAGATACAAGCCGCGCATTCGACTCCCTACCCCATTCCTTACTTTTGTCCAAATTAAGACTATATGGTTTTACTGATGCCACTATTGAATTCTTCAAATCGTATCTTGAAAACAGATCTCAAAGGGTCTATGTCAATGATTGCATATCTGATAAAAAGAAAGTGATTTCTGGAGTGCCTCAAGGTACAATTTTAGCCCCAGTTCTTTTCAACATCTTTATGAACGACATTGCTAGTGTCACATCAGATGCAAGAGTTCTAATGTATGCGGATGACATAACAGTACTTTTGGAACATGAAAATTTAAATGATCACTTTCTCGAGAGAAATGTTAGGATGTTACAAAATTGGTTTATGCAAAATGGCTTGTCTTTGAACAAAAAAAAGTCTAAATATATTTCCTTTTCGTACAGATTTGGCGATACTCAATATGCAAACTACTTAGAAAAGCTTGGTTATGAAAAGGTTAACGAATTTAATTACTTGGGTTTGATTGTCAAGAGTAATCTCTCTTGGCAAAGCCATTTATCTCATATCTCTCACAAATTGGCTTATATCTCTGGTATTCTAAGACAAGCCAAAAGATTCCTCCCTACTAAAACAATGCTACTTCTTTATAAAACCCTTTTTCTACCTCATCTTAGATACAGCATATTCAACTGGGGACATACAAAAGACACAACTCTCTTTTCATTACAAAAAAAAACACTAAGAGTTGTCTTCAACCTTCATCCAATTTCTCATACAAACAGAATATTTCACGAACACCACTTGCTCAAACTTGAAGATATATATAATTTCAATGTAAATAATACGTTGTACAAATTTTTGCACAATATGTTGCCCCCAATTTTCAACATATTTATCTCTTTTAACTTTGAGAAAAACAGAAGGTCTCCTCGTTTTGCTGGTAAAATGTCTATACCTTTTTATAATTATTTCAAATCAAGAGAATGCTTTACATACAAAATTTCTACACTCTACAATACCAATGAACTTTTTTTCAATCAGTTTTTTACAAATATTAAAGCATTTCAAAAGATGGTCTTAGCAAATTTTAATAGTTCCTATGCTTCAATCACTCAATGCGTATCATCAAATTGTTTTGTTTGCAAAAACATAACCACTTCTCTCTAATGGATTCTATACCTATTTAGGAATGTAATCTATTCTTAATTATAGATTATGTTTCTCTTTTTCTTTCACTTCCTCATATCTTCACTTTTATTACGATTCTTTTTATGGCATTTCCAACATATATTCCCTGTTAACATCAAGATTTTAAAAGCAGGTTGATGTCTCTTTCAGCGGTTTTAATGGCCTTTGATACCAACCTTCAAAAGTAAATTTTGCCTTTAATCTCCTTATACTTTTGGTTCGATGCCGATCTATCCATATTTATTTTTGTTCGCAAATTTCTTTTAAAATATATACTTTTGAAAATAAAATTATTATTATTATTATTATTATTCGCGAGCTCTCTCTCTCTACTCCTCAAGGAGGCAACTTATCTGACCTACTTTGGTTAATACTCATCAATCCACTTCTTGCCTTTATCAACAACAAGTCTGACTTTTCTCAGGGATTCTCCGATGATCTTCTTTTCTCCTTTTCTAGTTCTGAGCAAAACGAAAATCTTAAACAATCTGCTTCTTTACTAAAACAAATTCAATTCAAAGCCCAACAATTCAAAATTTCCTTTAACCCTAATAAATCCCACTTAATCCACTTTACACGCAAAAGAATCAAACCTTTACCCTTACAACTGAACACAACAGACAAATTAGATCCTCAAAACCAAGTAAAATATCTCGGACTCACCTTTCAACCCAATCTAAAATTCTCAACTCATTTCAAAAGCATCTCACAAAAACTAATCAAAACCCTTTTCTCTCTTAAAAACGGAATTTCTTACAAATGGGGACTTTCCCCAAAAATCACAAAATTCATTCATAAAAGTCTAATTTTCCCTGTCCTCAAATATGGAGTTCTCTCATGGGGCTCAGAGTTGAGACACCAGTCATCCATCACTCATCTCAGCAAAATTCATCGCCTGTGTCTTCTTTCTATCACCAATGCCTATCACACTACACCAACTACAAAACTTGAATTATTCACTAACACGCTACCGCTACACCTCAATCTAAAGAAAACGCTTCTTAAAAATTACCTTATAACTTTCTGCTCTACACCCCCACCACATCCTTTCACCAGCCTATACACAACTCAAACATCCCAATCCCTGCAGTATTACAATTCCTTATTAATTCAGTTTGCTCCTAACAAAACATCTTATCAAGTACTACCATTAAACCACCCAATCGAGCTCATCCACCCTTCTTCGTCTCCTCCTTACATCACAAACATCTGTCACCACAGATATCTTGCCCTAAACTCTATAGCTCACCAACGCACAACAAACAATACCTGTTCACTTTCAATTTTCACTGACGGTTCTAAATCACAACACCGCTCTTCAGCTGCATGCGCTTTCTTCCTACAAAACACAAAAAACCCTTTTCTTATCCAACACACAAACCTAGATCCAGAAATCACTGCACACGAAACTGAAATTCACGCAGTACTACTATCCTGCAACATACTCCTTAATAACCTAACTTCCTTTTCTACCTCCTTCAAATACATAACTTTTTTCACAGACTCGCAAAATTTAATAAAAAACCTAAAACTCGAAAATAAAATCTCACACTCAACTTATAGTTTAGCACGCAAACTTATTCACCTATCCAATCACTTTGCAGTAAAAATCGTCTGGTGCCCAGCTCATTCCAGCTGTTTTGAAAATTACCTCGTTGACTATATCGCAAAATCAAATATCTCCGATTCTCAGATCCTACCCCTATTTTCTCTACCCATCTCCACTTTTACAAATACTATAACCAACTCTACACTACTGCAGTGGCAACAATCTATCGACTCAACCATCACATCACCTCTGACATCTATGCCATTATCACAACTCATTTTAAAGAAACACTTTCACTCACTCCCTCGGAACATCATTCGCTGGCTCTCATCCCATTGCCCTTGTAATGCATACTTCTTCAAATTCAAACTTCACTCAAACCCTTTCTGTCGTTACAGCTGTTCGTACATTGAAACACCTACACATATCCTCCTTTATTGTCCAATTTTTGATTCTCACCGACACCAACTCCTTGATAAAAGTCGCTTCTTTTTTAAAGATATTCCATCCTCTTTACATGATCTTCTACAACATCCACTACTCATCAAACATCTCTCCCTTCTCATAACCACAATCGAACCTATACTCTCTGCAACCCAAACACTCATTCCTCCCTCAAATATCTAATAACAATAAGCCACTATCACCACTAATCCATGCATTCCACAAAACAATCTAATGTCTACACCCATAAAAATCTTCCAAATTTTCTTTTTCTATTTCAGAAAGACCCACAAAACTAAACTTACACTTTGAAGACCAAATTCCAGCAGACTTGCAAGCATATCAGCTCCAGCTGGAAAGTGCTTAGAAATCTCCATACCTACCTACCTACCCCATTCCGTCCAATTTTTTTCATGAAATTTAAAATTTAAAGCCCAGTTAATTCAAAATATTGTAATTCTGCTTTGATATTTAATTAATAATATTGTAATGTGTGTGTTAAAGCATTATCCAAAGAAAATATTGCTAAAGCTCTAATTTTCATGATTGAAAAACATGCAAATAGTTCAAGTGATGTTAATAAAAGACTCGATTTATTACAAGTAAATATTGAAAATAATTTCAAAACTCTGAAAGAAAAGGTAACATCTTTAGAAAGAAAGAAGGAAAAACAAGAAAATGAAATAATGAACGAAACTTATTCTGACGTTGTCAAACGAAGTTGTTTATTTGTTAAATCTTAGGCAGAAAGTAGAACTGAAGATTTTGCATTGACGAAATCTTGTTTGAAGTCTTTACCGATGAATTGTATACATGAGAACAAAAACTCGATTAAAGTTTCTTTTCCTAACGTTAATATAATGAATCAAGCTCAAGAAATTTTGAAGCAGCAAAATTTTGAGTCGAGAGAAGTCAAAAAGTTTTTATCTTGTTTGCACATGCACGTTGATGAAGAAATTCCAGATCAAGAAATCGTTTAATTTATAACTTAAAAATCCTGAAATTACAAAATTGTTAGAAAATGATGGTATATTGCGTTTATTGTTCTCAAAAAGGTCAAAATTTAAAGAAAAGAAATTGGTGGTAGTAAGAGTTTCTACAAATATATATAAATATATTAAACAAAATAATTTTTATATTTTTTTCAATTTTTGTGTAAAATGTTATCCTTATTTTGTGGTTAAATTTTGTTCGAGTTGCTGTTCTCATAAACATACACTGCAAAATTGTAAAAATCAAGTTAAAATATGTAAGTTTTGTGGTCTGCAACATAATTATGCGGAATGTAAGGTATCTAATAATTCCAAGAATTTAAATTGCAATAATTGTTTTCTTTTGAAACTCAAAAATAATCATTCTGCTGGTAGTTCCTACCGTCCTTGCTTTATAAATGAGTTGAACTTTGTTAAAAAAATATACCATATATGAATAATCTCTCTAAAAACTTGTTGAATACTAATTATTTCACTCATGTCAATTTAACTGATAAAATTTTTTCAGAATATATATCGTATGAAACCCTATATAGAAATGTTTTTTTTATTTTAATATTTTTAGCCTAAATATACAATCAATTTTTTCAAAATTTTCTGAGCTTGAAATTTTCTTGTTTAATTTTAATAGAATTGTTTGGAGCACCATTAAAAGTTTTAGCTCTACAGGAGACGTGGCTACAAGATCTGAGTACTAATTTTAGCATTAAAGACTATATTTTCATCCTAAAAATGACTGTCCTGAACTTTTACTTCATCTTTTGAATTCTAAAATTTCAAATGAAATATTTGTTTCTACAAAAATATGTTGTTTCTAAAAAGAATAAATATAAACAAAAGTTTAACAATTGGATAACAAAGGATGTGCTTGATTTGATTAAAAAAGAAATTGCTATCATAGAAAGTTGAAAAAGAATCCTGAAAATACAAAAAGCAAGTTTATTTTTTATAGAAATAAGGTTAAAGCTAAAATTAAAATGTTGAAACATGACTACTATAACAAAATTTTCGAGTGTAAAGAACCTCTAAAAAATGTTTGGGATAAGATAAATAAAATAATAAAACCTGAGAAGGAGAATGATTTTCCCATCAAAATTGATTGAAAAAATGAAAAAAATGAGAAAGTCATATCCGACTATTTTGATGAGCATTTTCTATCTACCAATGATATTATTGATGATACCCCTACTAACGAATTCATCAAATAGCTTAACATTGCTAATCATTCTTTCCATTTCTCAAAAGTTAACGATAATGATGTTCTTATTGCATTAAAAACGACATAAAGTCTAAAAAGTCCTCTGATGTTAACAATCTCTGTGTATACAAATTAAGGTTGATAATAAGAGATATTATAACATTTTTGGTCATTGCTTTTAATTCATGTATTGAGTACAGTGTTTATCCAAGTGCATTCAAATTAGCAAAAGTTATACCAGTTTTTAAAAAAGGAAATAGGTCGTTAGTTGATAATTATAGATTTATTAGTTTGATTAATACCATTTCGAAGGTTTTTGAAAAAATCCTTTTTAAACAGATATATTCTTATATAGAGAAGAATAACCTACTTTTT